>JAPQWV010001466.1:0-87000 GCA_027422505.1 Craterostigma plantagineum | reverse complement strand
CCTTGTTGTTGACCTTTATCTTGGCTACTAGATGATGTCCTAGGTCGTTTTTCCCCCTTATGACGGTCTTGATCGTCTGGATCGTCATGTCGACATCGTGTGCGGGAGCTTTGGCCTCGGCATGACTGAGTAGGTGGCTCAGGGTGATCCATGAGATGCCTGTAGAGGGATTCTTCATGAGGCATTCGGGCGGAAAGGCCTATAAGGCGGGCAAATAATATGTCGTGGAGTTCGATGATGGGTATGGTGTATGGGTTGATGACGATGGATGAGTTTATGAGAGGGTCGCTGGGAGAGGGTTGTGGGGTTGGAGGTTTGCTTGTGCTGAAGTGCCCTCTGAGACGGGTGCTTTCCATCGTCACATTGGGACGTGTCGATGGCTCCCAGCACTCTCTCTATCATCTTGTCTTCAAGTGATCTGATGGCCGTAGAGAGAGCTATTTGGAAGTGAGCTTAAGTCACAAACTGGACGCACGGAGCCTCCGTAGATGGACCAGGTCGACTAATGTCGCCTGTTGTCAACCCTTGGGCTATCACCGGCTCCTCAGGCTGGCTCGTAGTCACTCGAGGTTGTGACTGTCCAAGACTTCCATCTAATCCTCGATTCGAATCTTGAAGATGCTCATCTATGTTGTGGCAGGTTTAGATTGAACCTACGTATTAGACACCATTGGGACTGGGCCGGTAATGATTGGAATGTGGACTCAGCCTCAGTACTTGGAGTGATGACTGGTGGCGTGTCTAATGTAGTGCTAACAGATGTAAAAAGGGACTCGAACTGGATGCTCAGTCGCCTTGGAGTCCTTATCAACCGGATCTCCTCGTCAGATTCGGTGTCGGACGGGGTAGCCGTGTGAGGAGATGATCTATGTGCGACATCCTCACTGGCTGGTTCTTTCACAAGAGGCCCTTGGGATGTGAGTGTGGGAATCTCGGCCTCTGGGGCAGGCATAGTAGCCTGTGATGGTGAGCTTTGCACCGTTTCTGCTTCGGGTTGTGTTGCCTGTTGTAGGATCTCCTCAAGTGATCCTTGGAACACACCGACAACGGTGGACACTTCAGCTCCCAGCGACTGTTGTGGAGCCTCAAATTCCAACTCTTGAGCCACTACGTCAATCAGCATGGCATCATCTCTGGTACTTGTGTTTCCTGAGTTGGAGGCTCCTGTTTTAGCTACTGAGCCACTTGATCGATCAGCTCGGCTTCAGGACTAGGTTGGTACTGTTGTTATTGAGGAGGGCTGACATGAAAGTGTGTCGGGGGCCCTCTAATCATCTGCTCAGTGAGATGATTCTTCCGGCAGTACAGCCTATAGACGTCTCCCGAGGTGTCGACGAGACGTAGCAGCTCGAATGGGATCAACATCGGCTGATCCAGGTCTGTGAGCCTTGGATTATGGAAGAACTTCAGTTTTGGGGGTTGGTAGTTCCCTCCTGGAGGTAGACGAGGGATGTTCCGTGCATCTCCATGCGTTGTCGAATGATGAAGTTGAACCACCGGGCATACGGTACATTCTTTGACCTTTTATTTTCCATTTGTCCGATCTGTTCTGCTATATCATTCCAGATCAGTTGAGCAAAATCATAATTCTGCGAGAATGCGATGCCGTGGAAAATTCGGAGAATGTTGTCGTTGCCTTTGTCAAACCCTGCGTGCTTTGGCGATAGACACTTGTTGATTATGCCGAACAGTGTCTTCCATGGGTGAGAGATTCCATTTCTCTGGACTTGTGCAAGCTTGGTGAGCGGTGGACAGTTTATCCCATATGCTTCTGAAGGAAGAGGGTCGTAGTTTTGGCTGTATGGTAGGTCTGGGACGAGTCCAAAGTCATCCTTACTAAAGCTTATATGTCCCGTCCCGATGACCGTCGTGCAGCGATAAGAGCCAGTAACTACTAAACTCTTGATTCTTCCCCAGAATTGTTGCAAGTAGAGCATGGGCACTGACACTGTCACCGGGAGCACGTGCCAGAGGGGATGGCCTTGCAGTACAGACACCATAATCTCGTCCGGACACCTGAAGGTTGTGAGGTCGAGCTGAAAATTGGTGTTTGCAACCTTGAGGTATAGGTTCTTCTCGTAAATGTGCTTGTATGTTGGATAGTGATCCATCTGAAAAATCAATTTGAAAAACAATATATTAGTTCAAGGATTTAATTGAGTCGAAAATATGTTTAATCAAACTATAATAGTCTATCAAGTCATGATATGTTTGATAACTTTGTAATTGAAAATCAATTTTACACATAGGACACACAAAGCAAAGTTCGACTTATGTATATAAGAAGTGTGGTCGAAAAATTTTCCAAGTGTTTAGCACCACTATTCACTCCGTGAAGGTTTTCGCACGTAAAATCGAATTTTCAATTTTGATTTACCAGTGCTGACTTTGATTCAAATTGCCGTTCAATTTTGGGATCGAAAAATTTATTCGGTAAGGTCTGCTACAGCGAAAAGGACTTTGAAAATTTTGCTAAGTGTTACACATTATACGCGTGGTAATCTAGCTAAGAAATTACGATCGAGAAAAATTTTTGTGTAAATTTACGATTGAGAAATTGATTTCAGCGTAAATTTACGACCGAGAAATTTTTCGCGCGTGAATAAAATTTTCAGTGTGAAAGTTATCGACCGAGAAAGTATTTCGATTTTAAAATCATTTTTCGTTGCAAAATTTCGAGAAAATTGACAACGAGAAACTGGGTGACTCGCCGAGAAAATTTCCGATCGATTAAGATCATCGCTACGTACTTTCACGATCGAGAAATTTTATCGACGAGAAATTAATTTTATCGCCGCTAAAATCGACTCAGAACAAAATAGAAATCGAAATTACTGTTTTTTATGGTAAGTTTTGCGCTCGAAACTTAATTACATCTATTTTATCAATTTCACTCTTAAGTTTTTTTCGCTCGCATAAAATCCCAATTAGGTTTCTCGATATTAAGTATCTTTTCCTTCTACGTCATTTATCTTAACGACTAAGTCAGAATTTAGCGATCGAAACCCTTATTCGATTCAATCAGTAATTTAATCGAATCTAAATTCAATTGACATTGTTTGCGCTCGAAAAAGTTTTTCGACAGCTTCAAACGTTCAAAACGTATATTTAAACATAATATCCGGCGGGCTTGAGGTGAGATAGAGAAGAGAGCCGATGATGCTGGATAGAGTGTGATGTTGACCGCTCTTCCTGTGGGATCGGCATCCAACTTACAGCTTGTTGACATGGGAGTGCTAAGATGTAACTTCTTCAGAATATCAATGATGTATTTAGTCTGACTTATGAAGATGCCATCATTGAGCTGCCTGACTTGGAGTCCCAAGAAAAAATGCATCTCTCCCTTGTGACTCATTCCAAACTTGCTCTTCATTAAATCTCCAAACTTCTTGCAGACTCGTGGATTTGTTGATCCGAAGATGATGTCGTCTACGTAAACTTGGACGACCATCAGATCTTTGTCTTGCCATTTGATGAAGAAAGTCGTATCGATCGTTCCTCGGATAAATCCAGACTTCGAGGAAGTCGCTCAAGACATCACACCAAGCACATGGAGCTTGTTTCAGTCCATAGAGAGCTTTGTCCAATCGATAGACGTGATCAGGATGTTCTTGATCAACAAAGCCTTGTAGCTGAGCGACATAGACTGCTTCCTTTAAGACGTCGTTGAAGAAGGCGGTCTTAACATCCATTTGGTAGACTTTGAAGTCTTTATGGGATGCATACGCCATGAGAAGGTGGATGGCTTCAATCCGGGAAGCAGGAGGATAAGTTTCGTCGTAGTCAATGCCTTCCTGTTGGTTATATCCCTTCGCAGCCAGCCTTGCTTTATTCCGGATCACTTCCCCACTTCATTATTTTTGTTCTTAAATACCCATTTCGTTCTATAATGGTTTTCCCATGAAGACGGGGTACTAACGTTTACACTTGGAGACTCTCGAATTGGTTGATTTCGTCTTGCATTGCTATTACAATCCGGGTCTTGAAGTGCGTCAGCTACCTTAGTAGGCTCATTTTGGCTTAAAAAGCAGCTAAAGAGACTGTGTGGATGACGTGTTCGTACTCCACTCGAAGGATCACCGATAATCTGATCAACCGGATGTGCTCGAGTTCACTTTCGCTCGTGAGGCAAAGCTTAAGTAGATGCATCAGTGTAGAATACCAATTTAGTTGTTCTTTGATTTAATTAGTTGTCCTTATAATTAGGGGCTTTTATTGTATTTGTCCTTAGTTTAGGACTTAGTTTGTTATTTATACCAAGTATGTTTGGTATAAATAGATGTACAAACATTCTGCTTAAAGAGAATATTTGAGAAATTGATGCGAAAGGCTTGCAATTCGATTTCTAGACAGAGAAACACAAGAAATCTTCTAACTGTAAGCGAAATTCTCTCTCGAGCTCAATAGTAAGTTTTCGACCGTGAGATAAAGTTGAACAATTCTAAATCATAAACTTAAGAATTCGAGTCTAGGTTCATGGAGATGATAAACCAGGACCTAAAAATTGGTATCGGAGCAGATTCATTCTGTTTTGAATCGAAAATTGTTAGAATTGGATCGAAATTTGAATTCTGGTACTGTTCCATCGAAGAACAGTTTGGCGCGATTCCAATTTCGATCTAGTAGCTCAAATTCTGTGCTTAATTGGTGTGAATTGATGTGTCTGTGCTTGTTTTAGTGATATACATTGATTGCGATTAGATTCGTAGCTGTTTGAACTTCGATTTAGCAGAATCGATTGGATTAGAGTGATTACTGTTCGCGCAAAAAAAACAGCTTTGAACACATTCTGATTGATCAAATTCGACATGTCTTGCTTTCTAATGTGTTCAATTGTGTGTTCGTGCGTATTCCTTATCCGATTACGAGCAAATACATGTAATTTCAGAGTCTAGTTCATCGTTTTTGCTTGAATCGGAGTTAAGAGTATTCTGTGATTTTTTGCAATAATTTTAATTTTTCTCGCTAGGTTCTTCGATCAGGTTAATTTCTCGATCAAAAACTCGACGCGAAAATTTTTCTCGTTCTAGATACAAAGTCAGACTTAAAGTCGTCTTTATCAAGAACGACTTTTTGTGAAGATATCAGCAAGCTGATCATTTGTTCCGACGAATTCAACAATGATAATCCCCTTCTGAATATGGTCTCGTATAAAATGATGTTTAACCTCTATATGTTTAGTACGAGAGTGATGCATGGGATTCTTAGTAATACTAATGGCACTAGTGCTATCACACAGAAAAGGAAAACCTAACTCAAAATCACTAAAGGTTTGTTTCATCCAAAGAACTTGTTAATTTCCTGAGGTCATATATTCAGCTTCGCTTGTGGAGAGGGCGACATCATTTTGCTTTCTATTAGACCAAGTTACCAGGAATTTCCAAGTAATTGGCAACTTCCACTAGTACTTTTCCTATCTTCCCTACAGCCGGCATAGTCGGCATCGGAATATCCCATTAATGGAAATTCATCCGTATATGAATACCACAGACCAAAATTCACAGTACCCTTGATATATCTAAGTATACGCTTGACTGCTGTCAAGTGAGATTCCCTAGGGTCAGACTGATATCTCGAACACATACCAACAGCAAACATAATATCAGGGCGACTAGCAGTTAAGTAGAGAAGGCTTCCAATCATACCTCGATATTCTGTTTGATCAACTGGTGTACCCGATTCGTCACAATCTATTTTGGTGGTCTGATGCATAGGGGTGGAAATTGTTTTGGAATCACTCATCTCGAATTTTGTCAGTAATCTCTTGCTGTACTTTGTCTGGAATGCAAAGGTTCCATTGTCCAGTTGCTTTATTTGCAACCCGAGAAAGTAGTTCAGCACCCATCAAGCTCATCTCAAATTCCTTCTGTATAGACTTAGAGAATTCCTAACAAAGAAGGATATTAGTACTTCCAAATATGATGTCATCCACGTAGATTTGGACCAGTATCATGTGATCACCTTCGTACTTAATAAACAATGTATTATCAATAGTTCCAATCAAAACCTATGTCAATTACAAATTTACTCAACCTTTCATACCATGCCCTAGGAGCCTGCTTTAAACCATATAGTGCTTTGTTCAATTTAAAAACATGATTTGGAAAATCTTCCCTTGTGAAACCGGTTGGTTGTTCTACATAGACTTCCTCATTTATAAAACAATTTAAAAATGCACTTTTTACGTCCATTTGAAAAAGTTTAAAACGTTTAAAGCATGCATATGCAAGTAAGACACGTATGGACTCTAATCTATCTACCGGAGCAAAAGTTTCATCGACATCAATACCTTCCTCCTGGGAATAACCTTTTGCAACTAACCTCGCTTTGACTCTAGTGACATTACCATGTTTGTCGAGTTTGTTGCGGAAGACCCATTTATTTCTATGATGGACTTTCCATCTAGTCTCTCTACGAGTGTCCCCACTTGGCTCTTTTCGAACTGAGATAACTCATCCTCCATGGCAGAGACCCAAGATATATCGTCTAGAGCTTCATGGACTGTCTATGGTTCCATCATTGAGAGCAGTACATCATGGAATTCCTCTGTATCCTGATTTCGTGCAGTAGCTCGAGTTTTGATTCCAAATGTGATATTCCCAATCACTTGATCTGTTGGATGACTGGAAGCATGTTTCCAATTTCTCCATTGATGTTCATTAGCTTCATGTTCAAGTGTCTCAACATTTTCGTCTTTTGGAATATCTTTCTCACTGTCTTTAGTATGCTGTAATTCTGCACAAGGCAAATCTATACCTTCCTCTTCAGTAGCATCTGCTTTAGGTATTTCATCAAAAGTAACATGTATGGATTCCTTAACAGCCAGCTTTCTTTTATTATAAACACGATAGGCCTTACAGTGAAGACTGTAACTAAGGAATATCCCTTCATCTACCTTAGAGTCAAATTTTCCTCTCTTATCTCTATCATTCAAGATAAAACATTTACATCCAAATACACGAAAGTAACTTATATTTGGAGTTCTACCACGCCAGATTTCATATGATGTTTTCTTTAATATCGGCCTAAGAAACACGCGATTTGACACATAACAGGCTGTACTAACAGCTTCCGCCCAGAACTGTTTAGGAATATCATACTCATGTAACATAGATCTAGCCATTTCCTGTAACACCCTATTTTTCCGTTTACGCCATTCTGCTGGGGAGTTATAGGGGCAGAGAAGTTATGACTATATCCATATTGATCACAGAATGATGCAAATGACTTACTATCAAGTTCTAGTCCGTTATCACTGCGTATCCTACATAGATTCATTTCTTTTTCATTTTCAAGTCTCTTTACTAGCGATGCAAAGTTATCTAATGCCTCATTCTTATGTGCAAAAAATATCACCCATGTATACCTGGAATAATCATCAACAATAACAAAGGCTATCTTTTACCTCTCTGAGACATTGTCTGAACCGGACCAAAAGGTCGAGATGAAGCAATTCCAGTGGTCTGGATGTGGATATCACATTCTTTGCTTTGAACGATGTTTTGGCTTGCTTACCCATTTGGCACGCTTTGCATATTTTGTCTTTGACAAGCTTCATATCAGGAACACCTCGTACCAGTGCATTGCTTGTAATATGAGACAGTAATTCCATGTTAGCATGTCCTAAGCGTCTGTGCCATAATCAGGTGTTATCCTGTCTAAGCACTTGACATTCTGGTCAGTGATATCATCAAGAGTAATACAACTAATATTTCTATCCCTAGACGCACTAAATAACACCTTATTATCATTTTTAACAACATACTTATCATTTTCAAAAGTAACCGTATGACATTTATCACATAATTGACTAATACTAGTGAGATTATGTTCCAGATTCTTAACCAGCCATACGTCATCTATTGTAGTATGTAAAGTGTTACCAACAGTTTCAACTCCAATAATCTTAGCTTTGTGTTATCGGCGTAGGAGACATATCCTTCGTCATACGCTTTCACCGATACAAACTTACTGATATCACCTGTCATATGGTGGGAACAGCCACTGTCGAGGTACCACTTGTTTTTCTTGCTGAATTTTCTTCTTTGTACCTGCATGAATTAGTTCTTTTCTGAGGTGTCCAACTTTGATTGGGTCCTAAAAGGTTAGTGGAAAAATAACTCTTGTTCACACGTGATATATCAACTGTCACAGACTGTGATCTCACAAACACAGGCGGGCCAGTGTTAGAACTTTGATTCTTAGGAACCAGCTTTCGCCTCCAGATATATCTAGATTTATCAGCTCTCTTCAAAAAATAGTGGTTAGCATAATGACTGTGACGGCCGCATGAAAAATATTTAGGCTTTCTAACATCTTGTGGAGGTGCAGCATGTTTACGTGTCGTGGAATATCCTATCCCTGTTTTTCCAACATGCCTAGGAATACTAAGTATCATATCAATATTTGTTTTCCTTCAAGAAGTCTATCAACAGTTCGTGTTTTCTTCTAAGGATTCCTTAGGAACAGACATGTCTCTAGATATATCATTATTTTGCTTCCTAAGCTCTTCACAATTATATAAGGCTTTTTCTTCCTTAAGGGTTTCTTGCTCGGCTCTCAAGCGTTCATTTTCTAGATCCGTTTTTGTTTTTTTCTCTAGCTACGTCATCTCGTTGCCTAACCAGACTCTTTACTTGTGAGTTGAGCAACTTAATTCTTCTTTCTGCATTTTGAATTATTTCAAACACCTCCTCCTTTTCACCTACTTCAGGAACTGAGGAAGCGTTATCATGAGACTCATCTTGCCTAGCATATAAGTCATTCAAAAAGAGTATTTTCATAATAGTGGATGAGGAAGATACCTGATCATCATTATCGTCCATGTAGGCGAGATCTTCCTCCTCTTCACTTCCGGCCTCTTCCCAGTTGGTGACCATGGTTTTCTGCTTCTTCATCTTTTTGTCACCATTTTCCATCGGGCAGTTTGAGGCGAAGTGGCTTGTTGCACTTGAAGCATTTCTGCATATTGTTCCCGGATGACGATATTCCCTTGTTCCTGAGTTGGAACTTGGAGTTTCCTTTGAACTTTCTTCTCAGCCGAGACTTTCAAATTTTCTGGTCAGTATGGCGATCTGTTCCAGTAAGTCTCCTCAGTTTCTTCTTCGCCCTCAGAATCGTTGTCTTGTTCAGTGTTGAAGGTGATGTTCGGTTAATTTCTGACTGGTGGTTTCTCTTTGATGGTGATCTGAGTCATCTCGTAGGTGGTCACAGATCCAATCAGTTCTGAGACGGAAAGTTCGTCCAAGTCCTTCGCTTAGTAGATGGTAGTTACTTTGGGATTCCATTCTCTTGGAAGAGATCTCAGTATTTTTTGCACTTTCTCACCGTTCAGTATTTTCTTTCCCAACAAGAACATTTGATTGATGATGTTCATGAATCTCGCGTACATGTGGCTTATAGTCTCGTTGTCCTCCATTTTGAACAGCTCCTATTGGTGGGTTAGGAGGGATATTATTTCTTGTACAACTAGAGTGGTTTCCTCATGTGTGACTTGAAGCATGTCCCACATATCTTTGGCAGATTCGCATGAACTCACGATTGTATTCTTCTCTTGTAAGCGCGGAGGCGATCATGTTCTTTGCTTTGGCATTCAAGGAGATTCCTCGCTTGTCTGTTGATCGTAGTCAGAATCTTTCTTCGGAGTTCCATCCTCCTTCTTAGGAGTGTAAGGTCCAGTCGTGATGATATCCCATAGATCATAGTCAGTAGCAATCAGGAATTCCTTCATTCGATTTTTCCATATGGCGTAGTTGGCTCCATCGAAGAATGGTGACCTGGAATGGGATTGTCCGTCTGCAAAAACATCAAAACTCGAAGAAGCCACTAGATCTTTAACTCATGCTTGTTAGGCCCGTTGTTTGAGTAACCCGCTTTGATACCAAATGAAGATATAAATGTGCCTAAGAGGGGGGTGAATTAGGCTTATAAAAATTTTATGCTTCTTCTTTTCACAATGTAGTGACTTAGATATGCCTACTGATGCTTGTGACGAGTATGCCTGATATATCGTAGTTACGTCGAATGTGTCTCGGGTCTGTCTCACAGCGATAAGGAAATAACTGAAAAGTAAATGCGAGATAGGATTTTATAGAGGTTATATCTCCAACTGGGGTTACTTTTCCCCTTGGGATTTGCTCCCCAAGAGTTTAACCAATCACTATAATGCACCGTAGCTGGATACAAAACTGATTGATTAGCACAATACACAACCGAAACAAGTCGAACACTAGACACACTAGGTTCCCACACACCGAGTTTCACTCCTTGGAATCTCCTAATCCCGACAGACACAGCTTGCTACCGAAGGGCCCCCGAAACTCGTCCTTCCCTTCATGTGTGCGTAAACGTCGACCTTGCCTCCTTGGTATTGCTCACGTCCGAAGACAACACGTCCGAAGACAGAATATATGGTTGGAGGTAGGAATAACGGGATGAATCACTCGTTCTGTGATGGAATCGCAAGTTAAAGCTCAGTATGGCATAAAGCTATCGCGAATGGAGGCTCAAAAATCTCTCAATATGTTTCTACTCAAAAATCTTTCGTAGGCGTATGTTCACAAGTTCTTAGTTCCTCAAAATTCTGAAGTGTATCTCATATATAATTTTTTCATTCAGCACTTCACATGGAATGATATATCCTATCACATGGGCTGTCTATAACATGCGATCACCTAGTCGCATCAACTAATCACCAAATCATAAGCTAATCAAATATTCAACACTTAAATCAATCTATAGCTCATAATCAATGCATGTGTGAATATTTTCATATACTTAGGCATTATATATATCATAAATCGAATTGCTTAATTTATATACCTAACGTCATTACAATTACATCGTTCATCAAAACTCTCTAACGTCGTTTAGAATGATGAAATTGTGTTTCCCCTATTATAGAATGATCTTCTTGAAGGTGAGTTGGCTCAAGGCTCCAACCCTTGGGAAGATCCCTAGTTTTGTATCTTTGATTCAATCGGTGTAGGAGAAGGGGATTTCAACCCTAGTTTTGGCTTTTCTCTTGGCCTCTTCTCATTCATCTATTTCCTTGCATTAGTAAAGACCATGAGATTCGTTAATCCTAAACCCTTGTACTTGACATCGTAAAGTTGTTTGCAATCAACTTTTGACAAGCATCGTGGATTCTCAAAGCCTAAGCCAAATTAATAGTCATAGAACTCTTGGTCCATGGTTGATTCAAGAATATTGTTTGATCAGTTTGTCCCCTTTTTACTAGAAGATCTTCTAATTTCTTAACTTTAGCGTATAGCTTCTTACGCTCTTCTCCTTATAGAGTAAAATTATTTTCTACTGTTAATTTGGCAGCGTTACAGGCGTCTAGATCTCTCATACAAACCTTAGTATTTGATTTAGCTAATTCGCTTCTAGGTTGGTGATCTTAGTAGATGCTTTCGTTTCCTACAATTGAGGTTAGCTTTCTCATTGAGATTTTAACTAAACAATTATAGTTATTTTCTAGCCTGTCTTCTAGTTCCTTAATTTTTCATTATTTTGCTCTATCGGAGGTTTTTTAGTCTCTCTAAAATGTAGGCTCTTAGTAAGTTCTTCTATTTTGTACTAGAGCTCCTAAGTTTTGACTCGAGACTAATGATTTTATCCTGAGACTTAGATAGTTTCTTCTCTACTTCCTTTATGCTTTTCTGCTCATGTTTCATGTTTGTGTATGCTTTTTGATACGAGTCTAACATGGTCAATAACGTGGAAGAAAAACTACCTCCTAAGAAGGTTCGGATGCCTGGTCTTCGTCCGTCTGGTTGGAGGTTTCAGCGTCAGAGTTCTTGTCCAGACGGGCCATGGGGGCTAGATTCTCTTCTTCTGAGCTAGACGTATCCTCGAGCCAGTGGTCTTGTTCTGCATTAGAGCCACTCCAACTTCTTTTTGTTTTGTGAGGAGCTTCCTGGAGTAGTAATTGGCATCTCTCTTTTTTGGGAGAGTGCATTCTCTGGCATAATGACATGGTTTCCCCAGTTAAAGCACTTGGTTGGTTCTTTGATGTTCTTGACTTTGGAGGTCTCAGGTGTACGTTCTTTATTCTTTGAGCTTGAGGTCCGAAGTCGATTAGCTATTGATGAGGACATCTTCTTGAAGTATTGTTTGCTAATCATTTTTCCAATGAGAGCCAACTGCTTTCCTAGCGATTTCATGTTTGGCTCCATGTCTGAGTCTGATTCGCCTTCGGACTCTGAGGGGGTAGGAGGCTTGATGATCTTCTATGTGCATGATTTTGAGCTTCTCTTCTCTGAGACTAGGGTGTCAGTGTCTTCAATAAGTTTGCCCTTCTGCTCCTTCTGAATCTCGCCATGTTTGACAATCTCGCTCAACACAAGGACAGATGGCGCGGAAGAGAAATCAAGCACAAAGGGGGAGAATGTAGAATACACTTTGTAATTGTGCTTTGGATTCATTAGCTGTCTTCGTAGATTTGGGGACTTTATTGTATTTGCCCTTAGTTTAGGACTTAGCTTGTTATTTATACCAAGTATGTTTGGTATAAATACTTGTACAAATATTGAGCTTAATAGAGAATTTTAGTCAATTGATCCGAAAGGCTTGCAAATCGATTTCTAGAGAAAAAAAAATAGAAAATTCATTCTCTCACTACTCGAAATCTCTCTCGAAGATCTCAACGAAACCTTTTTCGATTGAAATCTAATGTTCATAATTCCAATCGATTGCCTTAGATTTCAAGTCTATGATCTATGAGTTGACAAATTAGGACCTAACAATTGGTATCAGAGCAGATTCATTCAGTTTTGAATCAAAAAATTTTAGAATTGGATCGAAATTGCATTTCTGTTAGTGTTCCATCGAAGAACAGTTTGGCGCAAAATTCAATTTCGATCTAATAGCTTAAATTTTGTGCTTATCTGAGTTGAATTTGATTTTTTTGTGCTCGCATAAGTAGCTTAAATCAATCAGGAATAGATTGGTAGCAATCAGAATCACGATTTAGGTCGAATTTTTGATTCTGTGATTTTACTGTTTGCGCGATGAACAGTTTGAACGTGTTCTTTTTTTGCAAAATTGAACATTATTTGCTTCGAAAATCTTTAATCTTCTGTTTGTGAGTAATCAGTAGCTAATTTCGAGCATATACCGGCAATTTCATCGATTAATTTTCAGTATCTGCTTTAATTCTGTGTTAAATCGTATTCTGTAACTGTTTGATTAACTTTAATTTTTCTCGCTAAGCTCTTCTATCAGGATTAATTTCTCGATCGAAAAACTGCGTGCGAAAAATTTTTCAATTAGGAATACTGATTTACTACTGAAGCCGTTTTTGTCAAGAGCGTTTTTAGTAGAAAAAATTTTTCGAGCTTTAAAGTTTTTACAAGAATTGACGATTTTGACCCCGCGCAAGTTCTTTCTCTCGAAAAACTTTTCGGTCAGACATTTCGTGTTTGACTTAAGGATTTTCTCTCTTAAAATTTTTTCGGTCAACATATTAATTTTGACTCAGCAAGAAACCCCATTGGGTACTTTCTCGACGACCAAAATATTGACGCATCGAAAAACTCTTTCGACCGTCGGATTTCGATCAAATTTTCAAAATTCAATTTGACTGAGGATATATAGGCTGGACTACCTTCGGACCGAATGGGATCAGATTGTTTACACTCTGATAACTGGACCGATATGTTTAGTCAACTTCTCAAGTCAATATTTTGAAAAAGTGTACATTTTGATTTTCGGTCAACAAATTTTTCGACGATTAAAATTTTCGATCATCAAACTTCACGAGTCAATTTGACGATTGAGTTCACTATTTAAACAATTTCTCATCGCAAAATTACATTCGAATCGAAATTTTATTTTCGCTTGAAAATTGTTTTTCAAACAGTACTTGGCGCGCGAAATCAATATCACTATTCTTAACCGACGAAAATTGTTTTTGATCAAACTTTTAAGATTGAAACAAAAATAATTCTCAATCATCCTTTTAAAATCAAACACTACTAACAAATTTACTACTTGTGAAACATGTCACATCATACTTCAAACATCAAAACAATAAACGAAGATCCTAAATCAACCCAAGAAAAACAAGAAATGGATGCTTACTCTCTTGGTAATGACAACCATCCCCCGATCTCAAGAGAGGCGAATACACAGTATGGCGAAGCCGCTTTCTAAATTTTATAGAGCTAAAAGATCAGCAAAAGACATTCTCCTATCACTTGAGCAAGGTCCAGCTCAGTTCTGGGTAAATGTACCCGGTCACAACACTGCTAATCCTCCAATTCCTGCCTCTAGACGACTCAAAGGGCCTAGATAATACACAGCATAGGAAAGAGTGAGAGCTAAGGCTAATCTGATAGCCAAGAACACTCTAATGCAAGGCATCCCAAACGACATTTATCGCCAGATTGACAGCATTCCAATTGCTAAGGGAACGTGGGATGAGATGCATAAGATGATGCAAAGGACAGAAGTCGGTATCAAGGCCAAGAAAGGCCAATATTCTCACAGCTTACGACTCCTTCAGAGCTAAATCCGAGGAATGCTTACAGGATCTCTATCAGAGATATCTCACACTCTTAAACGAGATGAGGAAAATCGGAATCACGAAGACGAACATGGAAAGATTTGTTTCCTCTCTACCCTCAGAATGGAAGTAAATATCCACTCAAATCAGACAAACTAAAGATCTTTAGGAGTTGGATATTCACGCCATGTTTGACAATCTCGCTCAACACGAGGACCAATGGCGAGGAAGAGCAATCAAGCACAAAGGTGGAGAATGTAGAATACACTTTGTAATTGTGCTTTGATTTCATTAGCTGTCTTCGTAGATTGGGGCTTTTATTGTATTAGTCCTTAGTTTGGGACTTAGCTTGTTATTTATATCAAGCATGGTCGGTATAAATACTTGTACAAACATTGAGCGTAATAGAGAATTTTAGTCAATTGATCCGAAAGGCTTGCAAATCAAATTGTGAGAGAGAAAATCAGAATTCATTCCCTCACTACTCGAAATCTCTCTCGAAGCTCTCAAGAAAGGTTTTTGATCGAAATCTAATGTTCATAGTTCTAATCGATTGCGTTAGATTTCAAGTCTAGGATCTAGGAGTTGATAAATTAGGACCTAACACAATTGATTCTTAGATTTTTTGGACCAGGTATCATAAGAGATAGAAACATATATTTTTTACTTAACACTCACCAGGGGGTGAATGTAAGGAGTCGTAATTACTGGCCAACATGAATATTGCTTACCAAACTGGCCATGAACAGCGAAACCATCAGTGCATAATCCTACTCGAACATTTCGTGGATAAACACAAAAATTAGCATGTTCACAATTGCAAATGCTTCCATGCTTTTCCATCAGAAGGGTGAGACATGATGCCATCCTCGGGTACGTGACTAACATGCCACGTCATCATATACTGTTATCTTATCGGAGTATAATCGCTAAAGTCTTGGACAAAGTGGCATATAACGTAACACTACATAAGATGACTTCGATCTACCAGCAAATTTAAGAACAAAGCCTTAGATAGAGCATCATGATTTAAAAGTTAAAGAATTAGAAGACATGCTAGAAAATAACTATAATTGCTTGGTTAGAAATCTCAATGAGAAAGCTAAACTCAATTGTAAGTTAACAGAAGCGACTACAAATAAGTCAGACTAAATACATCAAGGATATTCTGAAAAAGTTCCATCAAGATTGCAGCAAGCCTCTCAGCACTCCTATGTCAACAAGCTGCAGGTTGGATGCCGATCCCACTGGAAAACCGGTGGACATCATACTTTATCGCAGCATAAGAAGAGATAGGCTTCTTTCCTCGTAACTTTTAGCGACGAAAAGAAAAAAGATTGCCGAAGAACCCCCCACAATTATGAGAGGCGAGGCCACTTCGCCCTCCTTCCGCCCCATGAATTTTGGAGAGCGGGGCGGAAGGCCGGGCGTAGAATCGGCTCTCTTCTCTATCTCACCTCAAGCCGGCCGGATATTATGTTTGCCACTTGCCTATGTGCCCGTTTCCAAGCCGACCCTAAAGAATCTCACATGCTTGCGGTTAAGCGGATTCTGCGCTACCTCAAGGGCACCTCAACCTTAGGTTTATGGTATCCTAAAGGGATGAATTTCAAATTAGTTGGTTACACTGACGCTGATTACGCAGGTTGCCGAATGGACAGGAAAAGCACATTCGGTGGCGCTAAATTTCTAAGCAAAAAACTAGTCTGCTGGTCATCCAAGAAGTAGAACTGCGTCTCAACATCGACGACTGAGGCTGAATACGCCGCGGCTGCCAGCTATTGCTCGCAAATGCTATGGATGCGGACTCAAATTCGCGACTATGGGTACAATTTAAATAATATACCCCATTATAGCGATAGCCAAAGTGCCATTGCGATTACGTGTAATCCCGTTCACCACTCGCGCACAAAACACATAGATATTAGATATCATTTTATAAAAGATCACGTAGAAAAAAGCACGATTGACATGTATTTTGTGCACACGGAATATCAACTACTGACATCTTCACCAACGCTTTGGATGAAAAACAGTTCCAATTCCTTGTTGGAAAATTAGGCATGTTGAATCTTCCATAATCTGTGCTTTACGTGCTCTTATGTGCTTTCACATGTTCTATGCTATGTGTTTTCTGTACTTTAATGCTATATCTTGCATGAATATTTCATTACAATAAAAGTAATACAAAAATCTAATGAATATCCAAAAATATTATACATATTAGTATAATATTAGGGGAATGACGATATCTTTAGGATGCTCGATCTAAGTCATGTATGAATTTCCTGACATGCGACTGATTAATTGCTTAATTTTGTCAATCTTAAGTCGTATTCTTGTGTCTAAAGTTCTTTCGTAGACTCCACTAGACATAATGCCACTTTATATGAGTGAGATTTCTAGCCTTTTATCTCTTTCAACGGTCTATTCTTGAGCGAGCCACACAATCATTGCTTGTCTTAACTAGTGATTCTTGGTCCCATACTCGCCTTGCGTTAGAACGTTAGGAAAATGATTAGGGCACTTAGGAAATTCCTCACTCGGCCAAATATGTACTTTTCAATCATTTAACATAGCCTTTAGTCTCCATTTTGAGCCTTCTCCAAATTCCTTTTCTTCATTTGAAAACCCTTTGAGCCTTCAAACGACAATCTAAACCTTCGGCAGGATGTTCAATCGAGAAAAGGAGGGGGAGAAAAACGAGACGAAAAAGAAAAAGATGACAAAAGAAGGTGGAAAACGCACACGAGGAATGCTCAGCGCACAAAGATAAATAGACAAAGAACCTGCCTATCGATTATCTCAATCTCAAAATCTTTAAGAAGGGGGCATGGATCTTGCTGTGAACTTGTCCATCGATAATCTCGTACACTGTCAGAACGGCTGGAAAGAGGAGCACCATGAAGTGAACTTCTCCAACGATAATCCGGTCTTATATCGAGACAACGATAATCTTGGGTTCGAATTCCATAACCATAAACTTCTTCAAATAGATAATCTCTGAAACATCTTTAAAGATTAGGGATTTTCGACTGCAAAAGTTACTGTTTCCAATTGGGCTGATTGGACATTTTAAGTTCGCAAAAGATACAGGCCCAATTTTGAATTTTTTGCTCGAGAAACTCAGATCGAAAATTTTCATTAGGTCCCTATTTGATTTTCGCTCGACAATTTTGGAGCGAAAATTAACATTTGGTTACAAATCAATTTTCGTTCAAGAAACTGCGATTGAAAATTACAAATTTCGCCCAAATTTTGCGATAGTAAGTTTTTCTATGATTTCAGATTGACCCTTAGTTCACGTAAGAACCACATAACTGCTCCCCATATGTATGAAAATAACTGCAATTAACTCCCTGTAATTCAGGTTGATGACATCTGGCTCCATCTTTAAATTTTGTAAATCTGCAATATTTAGAGCAAAAGATGTTGAGAATTTTTAGAGTTAATTTTGGAAGCAATTTTTCTATTAGGCGCCCAATGAAACATTTTCAAGATAAGTTGGTTAAATTCAAATTCATAAAACACGTTGACGATCATAACCATCCAAAATTTGAACCAATGCCGTGCACTCCAAGTCGAGATTGACTCGTGAAGTCTTCCTCGTTGATTCTGCAACACTTAGAGAAAGATCATCAAAATAGTTTGGAGCTCAAGGCATAAATTTTGTAAATGCTCCCAGGATGAATCAATCTAAGTAACAATTACTAAACACACGGTTTATCAAAAATTGGCTCAGATACATGGTCCATGTAACAACACTATCGTGCGAGGGTATGAGCAAAAACAAATATTCGCATTTTCAACAATTCAACTCAAATGCAAAGTAAAATTGCATATCAGAATGTACGAAATACTACATGATCGCTTTTAAACAATTCCGCATAGATGCAAATTAAGATTGTATATTAAAATGTGCGAAAAAATATTTTTATATTTATCTATATTTTTATTTTATTATTTATATTATTATTTTATTTATTTATTTATTTTATTATATACTAATTTTATTAATAGTATGGGGTCAGAGTATTTGCTTCGATCATTGTCACGCCTAAAAATTCACAAGACCCTTGAAAAATTTATGCCGTCAAGTCCCGTCGGCAAACTAAAGTCTTAAGTTCAAAGTAGGATCCATTTCGACAACTCTCTTTAGGTTCGCTCTAGCGCTCATTTATTTTTGACTAGGGATTTTTATATTTATATCACTCAAGTCAACACAAGTAATATTAAGTCAATTTACCTGTGATAGAGGCGCTTTTAATCATTTCACCGAGCGAGATCGTTGTTTTGGAATTAAAGGGACTTTGAAGGCTTTAATTTGGTTGTGACTAAGAAGGGAAGGGAACTTTTGGGAAAAGTGAGCTTTGTGTCGTCTTCCATTCCTTCTTCATTCTCCTTTTCTCAGATATTTTTCTCTTTCGTCTTTTTCATTATTTTATCTTTTATAAATTTTCTGCACTTGCTCAAGCTGAAGCTCCGCTTCTCTACGAAGCTGAGAGATTATCTAAGGCGAAGTTCTTCTTGTTGGTTCTTTGGCCGATACCGTGCTCCTTTTCTCTTAATACATGCATAAAGCCTTAATCGCAAAATTCAACAGTCGAAATTTTTTCTCTCGCGCAAAACCCTTGTCAAAAAGACGAAATCAAAATATTTCAAAATCCTTAATCTTAACAGATTTTCATCTTTTTAAGATAGATTCGACATCCTTTAGGCGATTGCGTGTCTTTAAACTCCGTTAGCATCTACATTGTGTAAGTTTTCGCCGGATTTTATGATAGATTTCCTGTGTCCTTAACTGTGAAGCCTCGATGGCTATTTTCCAGCGATTTAGACCTGTTTCTGTGTTTCAGATGGGTTTAGATTTGGAGTTAAGATAAACATTAGGTTTACTGTCACTCTTATGGTGTAGATTTTCAACTCTCTGCGTAGAGCAAAAATTTAAGTCTAGACCAAACTGGGTTTTGAATGTTTAAAGCAATCGAATAACTTTTTCGATCGCAAACACTTTCAATCGAATTTCAATTTGATTGAGATCCTGTTTGCACCACAAAAATTCGCTAAAATTTTGACTTGGTCGCTAAGACAGTTGAGGTAGATCGAAAAATACTTACAATCAAAAAATCTAATTTTGATTTTATGCGAGCGAAAGATTACCGAGTGAAATAGATAAATTAGATGCAATTAAGTCTCCAGCGCAAAACTTACCATCGAAAACATTACTTTCTATTTCAATTTTCTTTCGATCGTAAACTTTAGCGACGATAAAATTAATTTTTCGAAAATAAAATTTCTCGATCGTAAAAGTACGTAGCGATGATTTTAATCGATCGAAAATTTTCTCGGCAAGTCACCTAGTTTCTCGTTGTCAATTTTTCCATCGTAAAATTTTGCAGCGAAATTTATTTTAAAATCGAAAAACTTTCTCGCTCGATAACTTTCACGAAGAAAGTTTTATTCTCGCGCGAAAAATATCTCTATCGTAAATTTACACGGAAATCAATTTTCTCGACCATAAATTTACACGAAAATTTTTCACGATCGTAAAATTTCTCGCCTACAGTACCACGTTTTAAGTTCAAACACTTAGAAAATTTTCTCCAAGTCTTTTCATTGTAGCGAACCTTAAATTAGAACGGAAACTTGAAATTAGAAATCAGCACTTAGGAACACAATTGAATTTTCAATTTTGCGTGCGAAAATTTCACGGAGTGAACAGTGGTATTGAACACTTAGTAAAATTTTCGACTAAACTTTCATATGACCTATATACATATGTCGAAATGTCATTATCTCTTCAACATTCACTTTCGTATACCTATGTGCCGATTCATATATTCTTCAAGTTAATTTCGACTCAAATAAAATTCTTGAACTAATGATTTGCTTTTCTCAATTGAATTTCATATGGATCATTATTCAGCCTACAACCACAGTCCACATCTGTGAGAAAGCCATGTATCTCAATGTTGCCGACACAAATTTTCAACTCGACCTGACAACCTTCCGGTGTCCGGACGACATTATTGTCCATTCTACAAGGCCATCTCCTATGGCAAGCTCTTATGGTGATGGCCTCGATGCCGATGGTCTACCTTCAACAGTTTTAGGGGATAGTCAAGAGCCACGTAATTGACGGGTAGGGATGGCAACGGGCCGGGTATGAACCGGGTTTTGCAGGACCCGGGACCCGGCCCATTTAATTTAAGCTGGACCCGTTACCGGACCCGCCCCGGTTCCGAGAAACCCCGCCCCGCCCCGAGACCCGGAATAATCGGGTCAGACCCGCCATACCCGCCAGACCCGTCTTAATTGTCATTTTTCTGCACTTGTCTCTAGAGAACACGGCTGTCTTTGATTTTTCAAACATCAAATTATCGAATACCCAAACAATTGAAGAGATAGTGAAGCGGTAGGATGAAAATAAACACATCCAAGCAGTTTATGCATAAAAAATAAGAATTGAGAAAGCAGTTTATGTTTAAAAAATTGAAGCAAGCTATGTTGACCCAAATTGCAGAACTGAGCCGGTCCGCTCGCTGAGGTGTGAGATGGTGGCTGCGGCTGCCGGCGTCGATGGCAGATTGCAGGTGGTGGTGTCGAATGGGTGATTGCGTCGTAGCTCGCAGGTGGTGGTGGGTGGTGGTCGTTGATGGTGTCACAGCCATAGATGGTGGCTGGTGGCTGAGGGTGGTCGCAGGTGGTGGCTGGTGGCTGAGGGTGGTCGCAGGTGGTGGCTGAGGGTGGTCGTATCGTAGGTGGTGGCTAGCTGGTGGTGTGGACTGGCGTCGTGCAAGTGAGGCTGAGGAAGAAATGAAATTAAAACATCCACACCCTAATCTTATGTATATTTATATAAAAAATTAATAATATAACCGGGTCGGGTCCCGGGTCGGGGTTCGGGCCGGGTCTGCCTAAACCCGCGACCTGACCCAGACCCGGCCGGGTAAAGGAATTGAAATCCATTACCCGGTCCATAACCCGAATATTTCAAAAATACCCGGCACATTAGGGTCGGGTCCAACCGGGTCCGGGTCTAGGCCCGACCCAATTGCCATCCCTATTGACGGGGCGTACAATTTCACGACGTTGGTAGGGACGAGGCACATAAGCATGAACAAGAATGACTTCGGACTTGTCCTCGACCTCCCCTTCAGTCACAATTACGACCCCTTCCTACTGATGCGGAGCTAGTGCGCAACTTCCTTCACATGGGATACCGTCCGCCGCTCACCAAGTTTGCTCAAGTTCAGAGCAACAACATCCCACACCCTTTGAAGATACTTTTTGGCATCATCAACAAGTGTCTATCGCCAAAGCACGCCGGCTTCGATATGGGCAACGACAACATTCTTTGTATCTTTTACGGAATCGTCTTCTCGCGGAATTAAGATTTCGGTCAACTGATCCGGAACGACCTAGCAGAGCAGATCAGACATAATAAACGCTCAAAGAATGTGCCGTATGCTCGGTGGTTCTCCGTTATTGTCAGACAATTCATGGAGATGTAGGAGCAGAACATCCCTCGTCTACCTCCTGGAGGGAATTACCAACCACCTCGGCTCCAGTTCTTCCACAACCCGCGGCTCCAGTTCTTCCACAACCCGAAGCTAACGGATTTGGACCGGCCGTCCATGGCCATTCCGTTCGAGTTGCTGCGGCTCGCCGACTCCTCGCGAGCCGAATACCAAAGATTCTGCCGGGACAATCATCTTATCGAAGAGATGATTAGAGGGCCCCCGATAGACTTCCATGTGAGCCCTCTCCACAAACAGCAACCACCTAGCCCTGAGGCCGAGCTGATAGACCAGGTGGCCCAGGAGCTACAACAGGAGCCTCCAACTCAGGAAATGCAAATGCTTGATGAAGATGCCACGTTGACTGACGCTATGGCAGAAGAGTTGGAACTAGAGGCTCCTCAACAACCTCTAGGAGCTAAAGAGCCTATTACTGTCGGCGTGTTTCAAGGATCCATTGAGGAGATCCTACTACAGGAAGCACAGCCGGGAGCAGAAACGGGGCACAGCCCACCTCCACTGGCTACAACGCCAAAAACCGAGGCTCTAATATCCACGATTCAGCCCAACGAGCCTCAGGTAACGGAACAAGCCAGAGAGGATGATGCACATGAACCTTCCCCTCACAGGGATGCCTCGTCAGGCACCGAGTCTGATGAGGAGATCCGACTCGTAAGACCTACTCCAAGGCGGTTGAGTATCCAGTTCGAGTCCCTCTTCACATCTGTTACCACTACATCAGACACGCCACCAGTCATCACTCCAAGTGTTGAGGCCAAAGTCCAGATTCCAATCATTACTGGCCCAGTCCCAATGGTGTCTGATACGCAGGTTCAATCTAAATCTGTCTCAACATCCATAGATGAGAATCTCAAGATTCTAATCGAGGATTGGATGGAAGTCTCGGACAATCACAACCTCAAGTGACAACGAGCCAACCTGAGGAGCCGGTGTATGCTCAAGGGCTGTCAACAGGCGACAACGGTCGACCTGGTCCGTCAACGACGGAGGCGTCCGTCCCATTTGTGACCGAAGATCGTCTATAGGCCGCTCTCTCCAAAGCATTGAGATCTTTCAAAGACAAAACCATGGAGAGCGTACAAAATGCCATCGAGAGGGCCAAGATCGAGGGAAAGCACCCGTCTCGGAGCCATCTTCATCACAACCTATCCTCACACCCACTCAACCCACTAAACCCACACAATCCTTCCCCATTGCCACACCCATTCTCACACACAACCACATAAACCCATCTACCGTACCCATCAGCGACCTCCACTCTATTTTAGTCGCTCGTCTACTTGAGCGACCACATGAACGCCCGAAGAAGAAGATCTCTTCCGACGCCTCGTGGACCGTCCTGATTCTATCGAATCATGTCGAGGTCAAGACTCCCATTCCAAACGTCGACATGACGACCCAGATGATCAAGGTCGTCATGAGAGGGAGAAGAGGCCTAGGATCATGAGTAGAAGTCAAGGACGTAGCTCGGGCGCGACGCAGACAAGCGCTGGAGCCTCTGAAACCTCGCAACGCACTACCCAAGTAACCACCACCACGCACCGCACCACTCATACAACCAAAATCGACCCACCATCTTTTACCCTAAGGACGCCTCCGCCCACACCAACGACTCTCACAAGCCCCTTGCTTCCGGAAGAAGAAGCAAGTGCCGCCATGCTCGTGGCCCTGGTGCAGACTCAAACTACTCCCTCAGTCGCTCCAGACCAATCTGGACCGTGAGGACATTGTGTCAATCCTCATGAATTCCTCGACATGTACATCTTCGAAGGATAGTGGATGACCCATTCTATGCCCGACGAGCATCAGAGACAACAGCTTAAGGACGTTCGACAGTTCTTACAGCAAGCTTAGGTGGACCTTGTACTGATAGAAGACAAAGAACTTCAGGAAGGTGAAGATCACGAACAAGAGCTCCCAAGGCTTGCAGAGTTATTGCACAACGAGCGGTTTCCCCCACAAGACAAATGCCAGGAACCGTTCGGATCGACACGCCATGGGAAAACATCAGAATCGAAATTCCCTTCCTTGAAAAAGTTCGAGAACACATTTGGAGGTCACCGGACAAAGTCAAGAAGCCGAATGAGTTCGAGCTCAGAGGGATCTCTCACTGGGATCAGTAAAAGAGAATGATGTATCTCTGGATGCTAACCCACCTTGCACAGGATATGAGACTGGGGATGACCAAAGCACAAGAAAAGAGCCATTATAAGAGTCTATCTCCTATATGTCAGCTACTCAGTGTCTTTTGTGCTAAAGGAGGTCTTCCAACACCGTACTACGCCATCGAGCGAGTAGACAGAACTCGAGAAGAATTAAGCGAGAGCGACCTACCGTACCTCCCTGTCGAGGAGAAGTACAACCTCTATCAGCTGTATGTGGAGAAGTACAAGGGTCCTCAAGGCTTCATCAAGAAAGAAGGACTCGAGGGACTCTACCGGTTCATGATGCGCCAAGTAAAGTACTTCGCATCACACGACCTTCAGATGGCTCTGGAGAGCAACATGAAGAAGGTCAACATGACCGCACCGCTCAACAAAGGACCTGAGATCAAAGGGCTTCCCAACAATCACGTGCACATCAGCTCAGTTTTAGGCATCACCTACCACAATCCAATTGCTAGACTAGGTTGATGTTGAAGACTGAAGTACATAAGTTTTATGATGGGACGCTCAAGGTCATCAGGAAGAATATAAAGAAAAGGTTGGAAGAGATCAACGGAGAGACGATGCTGAGGATTCACAGGTTCGTGAGAGAATAGCCGCTCCCGATGGAATTGCTTGATGATATCGAGGAGCGACTGGAGCTGAGGAATATGCTCAGAACTTCGAGGATGCGCTGGGCTTGCACTTGTTGTATTATGCCCGACGAGGACAGACAGCACGGAAGAGAAATCAAGCACAAAGGGAGAGAATGTAGAATACCATATTTAGTTGTGCTTTGATTTAATTAGTTGTCCTCGGAATTAGGGGCTTTTACTGTATTTGTCCTTAGTTTAGGACTTAGTTTTTTATTTACACCAAGTAGGTTTGGTATAAATAGATGTACAAACATTGTGCTTAAAGAGAAGATTTGAGAAATTGATCCGAATGGCTTGCAATTCGATTTCTAGAGAGAGAAACACAAGAAATCTTCTCAGACTAAGCGAAATCCTCTCTCGAGCTCAATAGTAAGTTTTCGATCGTGAGGTAGAGTTGAACAATTCTAATCGTAAACTTAAGAATTCA
Source organism: Craterostigma plantagineum (assembly GCA_027422505.1). NCBI lineage: Eukaryota > Viridiplantae > Streptophyta > Magnoliopsida > Lamiales > Linderniaceae > Craterostigma > Craterostigma plantagineum. Next base: position 61,723 of record JAPQWV010001466.1, on the reverse strand, counting down.
AATCTAGGATCATAGAGTTGATAAATCAGGACCTAACAATTGCCTTAAATAGTATTTCTTAACCTATATGATGAATGATTTCCAATGATAAATGGCGAGAATGTGAACAAATAATCAGTAAAAAATATTTTGAGATTAAAATATAATTAAGAGCAATTGCTTTACCTAATTGAAGTAATAATAGAGATCATTGTAATATAAAATAATTTTGTGGTGAAATCTCCAAATAATATCAGTGTAATTTGAAAAGGTGATTAATTTTATAATAGGGTGAGAAAGTTATCTAATTTTGTGATAGTACTATTCAAAATAACACCATTTATTAGAATTTTGTGATAGTACTATGCCGCCCGCCTCGATGCCGCCCGCCTTCCACACGCCGCCTGCCTCGACGCCGCCGCCTCCTCCATGCCGCCGCTTGGACGCCGCTCCATCAGCAGCTGCTGCCCTGGTTCTCGACGCCGCCGCCTTGTTATTATAATTATTATGATTAATTATTATTTATTAGAATTTTTTCTATTACTTATAATTATTATTATTATTATTATTCTATTTTTTATTATTTTTCTAGTTATTATTGTTACTTATTATTATTATATCTATTTATTAAATTATTATTACATTAATTATTATTATTATTATTATTTTATTTACTATTAAGAAACCCATTGGAAACCACATTGGATATCTAAGACCAAAATGGTGAAAACAACTTTGTATATTATTTTCAACGCCACCCGCGTTGTCCAGCACGAGTTTCACCCCTGTCAATCTCATTCCTTATGCGATTTCGACTATATCTTCCGGGACCAGTTCTCTGTCGACGAGATTCGTTATGAATAAGAGTCCAATCTTCGGGGGTCCAATAACGTTCGTCGTGCAATGGTTCAAAGGTACCTTCATATGTCTTCAAATACACCTCCTTACTGTAATACTGCGCCACTAGATTACCGGAGTGAATTTTCCATTGACGACAAGCTGCTTGTGCGTGAGAACATGGGATGTTATACCTGCTCCAACTTCCACACGTGCATGTTCGATCATTGATCCTTACCACATATGTGCGCTGATGAATTCCAGATGTTATGACTTCTGTTGTATGTTGTCAGACATCAAAACGGTATATTACGTGATCCCAAAATTTTGCCGTCCAACTTTGAAACAATCTCGTCGCATAACGTGACCAATCCGTTTCAATATTCGCCATTAGGGACGAATGCCTCTTGAAAGCGATCACGAAAATACTGTACGCACCTGTGAATTTTAAGAAATAAAAGAAAAAGTCATAACAACAAAATTAGAATAAAAAACAGACCATGGTGATTAGAGCTTACCTATGAAATGTGAAATCGACGATTGCTCTTGCGGGTAGCATTCGAGCACCTTTTAATACCCCGTTGAGCCCTTATGAAATATTAGTCGTCATGACACCACATCGATAACCATCGCCGTGTGCGAGCGTCCATTGTTCGACCACTACTTTTTCTAACCAAAGCTTCGCTTGTTCATTAATTTGCGCAATCTGAGCCATAATGCGATCGAATTTATCCAATGTTGGCGCAGTACCGGCTCTATGACCTAGTTCCTTCAATTATTGATCCTTGAATTTTTGTAGAAGTTTGACTTTACATGACGAAGGCAGAAGCGATGCACTGCATTTGGTGGTCGAAAGAATTCAGTGGCTTCTACTGCTCCCGTAAGACCTAGACACACCATCAGCGCCACTAAAAATAACCGATTTTACGAAAATAACGAGTAAATTACATTTCTGATATTTAATACCTGTGTGACGATCCGAAATAAGGCAAACTGATTGATGCTCTAGAACAAATATGTTCAAATTAGTAAGGAACCAAGTCCATGAGTGTGTACTTTCTTCCGTGACAATGGCAAACGCTAGGGGAAAGACGCTTTGGTTGGCGTCCAGCGACGTAGCAATCAATAATTTGTGTCTATAGTTGGAGTATAAATGCGTACCATCGACACAAATAACTTTTCGACAATGTTTGAAACCATCGATGCTCGGTTTAAAAGCCCAAAAGACATACCTAAGCCACCTCATGATTGTCCCTGGATTGTAATACTGCAACGCCTTCATAAATGTTGGGAGTTTGGTAACAGAATCTTCCCACGTACCGTAAACATTTTCTATCGCTCTTTTCAGACCATGCCAAGCTTGAATATACGAGATTTCGTAGCCATATTTATCTTTTACGAGCTTTTGGATGTTCTTCGGTAGGAACTGCGGATCGATTTTAACGGTTCCAACCAACAAATCAGCAATAAAATTTTTAGAGATATTACGGTGTGCTTTTGCAGCTCAGTCATATAGCAAGTGTGCGGTCCTTCAAATTTGTAACAGACCAGTAACCTTTTTTTGGCTTGAAGGATGCCCTCAATCTCTATGGATAATCAGTCGTGTGATTACATTGGACACTCAAACGTGTATTGCTGCTCTCGTTGACGTGATACTCGCGTCTAGCAACCCTGATCGAAAAATCTTCGACGGCACGTTGTAAATGTCTTTTAGTTTTGAAAATCATACCTCGACAAAACGTAGGGTTATCTCTGTTGTAAAACTCCTCGTAACCACCGTAGTCGTCACCACCAGGAGGGGCATTTGGTACGTTTGGAAAAAATGGACGGACTGAAACAGCGTCGGAGCAGCAGAGTCCAGCGGAGTGGTATCATCTTGCGCATCGTCGTCCTCGTCGTCCTCGTTGGGATCGGGTAACTCGGACAGTGGATCCTCATCGTCCGCTTTCGAATCACTAACATCAACTTCTTCCTCTGGTTCTGGCACGAAATCTGGCTTCGGTTCTGACACGGACTCCGGCATATTGAATGGAACACCAAGCGCCGGCATCTCAAGAGAAACATTACTGAACCCTACCGTAACTGAGACAATGTCGGGAAAACTCGGACAGGTATAACTCGAATAACCAACTTCAAAATTTTGATGAGGCTCTTCGTTCAAATCAAATTTTGAATTTTCAACTATTTCAGCAAAAACCTCAACACAATTGTTCTTCGAATCGGGATGGATGAAAAATTGTAAATCGTTGTCGTTGGAGATTTGAAATAACTGATGTAAGAGGCGGGAATGTTGAAAGTATTCATTTTTCGCCTGGACAATTAACGAAAGCGACTGCTATCAGCACCCGTAATTTCGAACAACAACGACATAAACTCCAAAAAATTGGTGTTTCGACGATTTCGCCTATACACAACAGGATAACGATAGAATCGGATGATTGAATTATTTCACCGCCGAATATACTGTGACTTGTACACGACTCGACACCATTTTGTGTTGTGTCTTCGAAAATCGAAAGGGGTTGGGGTCTTAATAGAGAAATAACTCGTATGTACTAAATACGAGTTTGATGCATTATCGCACCACCATGCAAGTCGCACGTAGCTCGTATGAAGTAGTTACGAGTTACTCTAATTATTGCAATAATTCGAGTAACTCGTAACTAATACATACGAGTTATTTAAATTATTGCAAAAACACTGCATGGCCATGCAGGTTGGTCGGCCACGGACCGTAACTCGTATTCATTTGTACGAGTTACTAACTCGTACTTATTGATTACGACTTACGAGTGCCACAAAGTCAAACAAGTAACTCGTAAGTCTTTCTTACGAGTTAGTAGCTCGTATCAAATGTATACGAATTACTCAGCACATGAACGCCATGTCAGTTGAGCAGGCCAGCGTGTCCGACTAATTCATATCTTTTGTATACGATGGACTAACTCGTAAACACTAAGTACGAAGTTGCCTATTTTATTAATGCTTTTCATTCTCTATTTATTTTAATAATGCTTAATTGTTTTGTTTATTTTATTAAAAATACCTTAAAATGGTATTAGAAAAAATAAAAATGAAAGAGTAAATGGTACTTTCCATATTAAAATATATATAACCAAGAGTAATAGAATAGTAGGTATCTTTTTTTAATCTTAACGTGTGTTAATAGTTTTCAAATTTACATAGAATAATATGATTGGTTGAAATTGACACGCAAATATAATTGACAGTTTCTACAATGTTCTCTGGCTTAATAAAATAGAAATATAAGTTAAAAGCTAACGGTGTCTTAAATTAACACCGGAACTCTAAGCCCAACTTCAGGTCCATTAATGGTTGGGCTTAATGGTATAGAAAGTCAACTACAGGCCCATTTGTTACAGTCTTTGACACGTGTCTGATAATCAGCTGAGCTCATGGAAATCAACCTGCTAAGAAAGAAGCGATCAGATTTAAGAGATTCCTTTCAAGCTTCTGCTCTACATCTCGTCAAAGTAAACGGCTGCTGCTGATGCATTATTCGATCGCTGAAGAAGAGTAGTTTTCCCTTCAATTTTCCTTCCGGCGGCTGCGGACATGGAGAGATTGTCGGTGGATCTCAGCCTGAAGATTTTCCGCTGGTTGGATCACAGTGATCTTGCCTCCACTCAATTGGGTAAAATTTGTTGGTTGTCTTTTCTTTTTTTTTTAAATTAGATAAGTTGAGGTAATTCCATTTTTTCCTGGCTAATTCTAGCTACTATGATCCATGATTTTTTCAATCATGCCTTTTTGATCAAATTATGCTGCGATCGTAGCTCCGTGGAATCGATTGATGTATATCACATCAACGATATTGTTGCCCTTAGTTTATCTACTCATCAACTGCTGATAACTCTGAAATAGATCGATCCAATCAGTTCGATGATATGAACAGTGGTAATCATCCTTATTGCATCGATGATGTGTACCTGATCAAATAATCCCCTATAATGCTTGCTGCCTTAGTTCATCAGCTCATCAAAGAGGCCTATTCACCTAATACCGATTGTTTTTAGGTTGGAACCCTCAATTTCAATATGGTATCAGAGCAGGTTCGATCTGCATGTTATCGCTCATATTTCACACACCGTCACCCGATTTCATATGTCAATGTATTAGGCTTCGAATCGTGCCACACGTGAGGGGGCTATTGACAATCTCGATACCATTGCCAGTTCATCAGCTCATTAGCAGCTGATTAACTCCGAAGTAGATCCTAAGATGTGTAGTAATAATGACGGATCACCCCTATTTTGCACTTGAAAGTGTGCAGAAAATGGAGAGATTTGGGCTCGGAGAATACGTTGTGGTCTAACCTCTTCGTAGAAAGATGGGGAATCGACCGGGCCATATTTTACGCCCGGAAGAAGACGAACCTTTGAAGACGTGGGAGGATTTGTACATAGTTCAAGACCGTTGCGACATAGTATGATTGTAAGTACATGACATGACATACGATGTCCTACTTTTGTGTTTTATGGATGATCATGTTGGGTATCAAACTCAAGTTTCAAATCGGTTATCTGATAAGTTTGAGAACTGTTTACAAGCTTCTCGACTGCTTCTTCTATTGTGAATTGGTTTTCGAGTGGACCCCAATGAGCATACGAGTTGGACTCCTAGTTTTGGGCTGACGGGGAATTCTATTCCCAATTGATCAGTAACTACGTTTTTTTGCTATTTAATTAATTGAAGATAATTAGGGAAGGGGACGATTATTTCTTAGTCCATCAAGGCAAAATCCAACGTCGTTTGGCTTCAAGGCGACCCGAGGAGTTGGGTTTATTGAACAGCAACAAATATGATATGTTTGAGAAGATCTTATTCTTCGTCGAAAACGTAGAAACGGTTTCGGCTAACACTAAACGAGGTCGGCTGTTATAAGTTCCTGAATCTGTTCGTTCGACACTGTATGTTGTTATGATGTAGTGTATGATATAGTGTAATGGAAAAGTTGTTGGTTTTTCAATTAAATTAGTTTTATTTGTAACTAGTATTTATAAAGCATGCCAAAAGATAAGTTATTAACAAAATAGGCAAACTCGTAGCGATTGGATACGAGTTAAATATGTAACACGTAAGGTGACACTCCGTACATCTGCTAACGTACATTTGGTAAGGCATTGACTAATTAATTGCGTAACGCATATCTCCAGCTACTCAGATCTAAAATCGATTAGCTCCAAGATCAAAGCCATTCGACGAAGCTCGAGATTTCAACCCCCAACGCCAACGCCAAAAGACCCGACTGGAGAGGCGACAACACAAACCGACTATTAATGGGATTTCATCAGCGAGTTGATGGGATTTGACCGGCAATTTGGACAGTGCGACGGATAGATGGGGGATGCTAATTTGTACGATACGAGTTATAATTTGTTGTTGACGATGCAATCGAATCATCGTTCTTAGGATATACTGTTAGACGATGAGAGTAGATATAATGATTAAAGTTTGGACATTGTTTACCAAATTGCCTTCTCATGTGATTCATGATGAGAGTAGATATAACGATAAATGTTTGGTCATTGTTTACCAAATTGTCTCCGAGGGATGGACCCAGAGTTAAGAGGGGGGGGGGTGCAAATAGCAAATTAAAAGTTTAGAGTTGTGGGGGGTCAAAGTAAATAGATGAAAAATAGTTGGGGGTTAAGAATGCTCTTATAAGGACTCGAACCCAGGTCAACCTTGGAAAGGTTTAGGATGTCTAGTAACAGGTAATGACTCGTTGACCCCCCAACCCCTATGTAGTTCCGTCCGTGTTGCCTTCTCATGTGAATTCCTACGTATGTTAAAACAAGATATTGCTAAAACCCATCAACCCCCATTTCCTTTGTTGAGTGGACTCTTTTCAACTTATTCCCCAAAATGTTTTTCATATGTGAGTTCTCGTGCTAAGGTGTTTGATGACAAGAATTCTACCCTAGAGACTTTAATGGAGGCTCGTTAAAACAAGATATTGCTAAAACCCATCAACCCCCATTCCTTTGTTGAGTGGACTCTTTTCAAATTATTCCCCAAAATGCTTTTCATATGTGAATTCTCGTGCTAAGGTGTTTGATGACAAGAATTCTACCCTAGAGACTTTAATGGAGGCTCGTGCAAGGTTATAGGATAATATGACAGATGTTCGCGCCTGCTTTAATTAGGGGGTGTTTGTGCTGATCCAACATTGCAGTGGATGTGAATCAAGGTGCAACGTCATCACTAAGTTTGATTTGGAGTGATATTTCATTTTACAGATCAAAGTGATATTGTAGTATTTTATTCTTTTAATCACGGTTATATGTATGGTGATGTTGTGTAATCATCGTAATTTGACATTTACGTAATATCACTCCATAGATCAATGTGATTAAAGATACATAATATTTCAATATCACATTGATATGCAAAATGAAATATCACACCAAAACAAAGATTATGATTTATCATCTTGATCCATATTTTGGTGATACACTCATCACGTTGATGTGAATATCACTGTGATGTTGGTTACCTCAAACAAACACCATTTTCCGTTGATATCCGATTAGGGATACCTTCTGCAATTCCATATGATCGTATCCCAAGTTTGACGCTTCTGTTGCATTTGTTTGTAGAAAGTAATATTCACCAAAATATTAACCAGCACCACGTATTTGTTAGGTCATGCTACTGATGATAGTTACCATGAATGTTGTTTCCTTCTTGAACGATTCTTGATCGATTATCAAGTAATAGCTGTAACGTCCCATTTTCTATTACTTTATTTGCGCAGCTATTATATTTTTCACATAAAATTTTTCGCCTTTTTACAACCATACATTTATACATAAAAGGAAGCGTACATCAGGTCTAGTCATTTCCACGCATATCATACATATATGCACATATCTTATTTATTTTACAACACACAAAAGTCACTAGCGTTTCATATACTACAGGCACACGATGAACATAGGGAGTAGGTGAGACTTGAGAGCGTAGCCGGCCAACCTTGAATCCATGCTTTCGTACGAAGATGCACTCTAAGTTGCCTGCTAGATATCTACAGCAACTGTGAAAACAAATATTCAAAGTATGATCGCAACATGTTATTCCATTTCGATATAAACTAACTTAACCCGTAACAAATAATTAATTTCTTCCTTTCATTACTTCCATAGACATTTGTATAGAATATATCGTCGTTCGTATAATCCGTAGATTCATATAAATTTTGCGGTAAACATTGTAAATCAAATAACCCTCACCTAGTCAATCATTAAGCTCTTTACATAACCATAGAATCATTCATATAATCGTAGATCAAAAGCATCAATATGATCATTTAATTTCGATACTTCCGCTATGAACTTTCTAGACTCGTACTATTAATCCCGTAGGGGCCAATGCATGGGACTCTGTGACTGTAGATATATTTTTGTGTGCATGTACAGGACTCTGTAATCCCCCGATTTGTAGGGATGTAACCATAGTTGTGTATCAAGTCGTCCGATCTCGTAGCAGTCATAACGGTTTCTCTTCATTATATAAGTATGCAACACTATACTTTCACCTTATATGACCTATAAGTTCCATACACCATCGAATCGCACATATCGCACAGTAGCGCATTATAGCCACATAATTCACATTAAAATTTCAATTAATGCGTATATCAGAAACTCACCAATCATTTAATTCACATAAAGCACATAGGAACAGAACACATGTTGCATATCATAATCACAGTATGGCTTAAAGCCTCGTTCATTACTCGACTTTATACTTGCCCTTTTCGGAATCTGGACCTATTAAAATATTATTATTGATAAAAATGAGATCCCTAAAAAATAAATATGTCATGACATGCATGTTATATTATGCATGATCTAATTTCTATCTGCAATCTTTTAACTTTCTGTCTATTAATTACTAAATACTAGACTCTCTACCTGAGAATTTATATTTAAATCAGCATCAACTGTATTCTAATTTTCCCTAAGTGCATAATTCTTCGTATTTCGGAAATCTGCTAAATTGCCGAACTCTTGTTAAATATCTAAACTCTGTCTCAACATCACTTTATTTATTTTATTAATTTTTTCATATATTTATTATGATTTTTTTTTTCATTTCTCTTCTTCTTTTTTTTCATTTTCGTTTTTTTATTTTTATTATTATTATGTATGTCTTTTTTTAAAATCTCTCAGGCCAACGCTCCACTTCACTAGTCCACTTCACTTATCCACTTCAACCTTCCACTTCACTTATTCACTTCATTTCAACCCCCACTTCACTAATCCACTTCAACCTTTCAACCTTCCACTTCAACCTTCCAACCTTTCACTTCAACCTTCCACTTCGACCCTCCAACCTTTCAACCTTTCACTTATCCACTTCACTAATCTTAATGTCCCAAACGTTTCAACCCTTTCTTTAAACACTATTTCTTCCAAAAATCTTAACAACATACTCTCATTGACATTAGTTTATTATTATATTTGCTATCTCCTATTAGATTTTCAATACTCTCGTTAAGTGCTACTTTGATTTTTCAAACTTTTCCTTCCCGAATTCACTAATCAACAACTTCACTAATATTCAAACTTCACCTATCCTCAAACTTCACTAATCCTCAAACTTCACTAATTAATCACTTCCCGAAGCAATTTAATTTAATTAATGTTTTTTTAACTTCACAAACTATTGCTCACAAAGCAAACTTCGACTTTTGAAAATAGTTGATTTCGCAAATCACAATTCCTTATACATTTAATTTTGGAAAATACATGTGAAAACCCCAATATTTCGAAATTTCCTTCTTCCAAAAATTTCATTCCCTATCCCTACTTATTATTATTATTAATATTTTTTTTTTCTAAATTTACTCTTTCAAGAATTCCTAATTTTCATATTTCTCACAAATCACAACACTTCTTTTATCGTCAACTATTACTATAACCATCCAAGTTTATATCATAAATGCATGTGTTTTAAGGTTGGGTTCCTGACAATAGCTTCCCGAGTTTATGCCATTTTATCAGAGGTAGTCTGCATTCACTAATCCTCCTTTACACCTTTTAGTTTATATTAATGATTTGCAGCATGGGTTCTTTCTGAATAGTTTAATGATGAAGTTCGTTTGAGTTTTATCTCACTATGGGACTATGCAAAATGCTTGATGAATTATTTTGTCATAACAAGAGATGATATATCATTTACTCCGAATGTATGTTCCCAATGAAGTTTTGTTTCTTTTAATAAGCATGATCGGGTTCTTGTGCAGTTATTGGATCTTGTGACTTTGGACGTTGTTGAGTTGATTCACTTGGTTACATCTTTCACATTAGCATCACTTCATCGGTGGGAGGTAATTGATAAAAAATTATCATTCATCAATTTGTCGTAGTTCCCAATTTTGGATTTGGGCTTATATGGCCCAAAAAGTGCGTCAATTAACCCAAAAACGTCAACTATGATCGGTTTTAAATAATCGAGATTTCACCGTCAATCGAAACTTTAATTGATGAAAGATTCATAAAGAGAGTTTCGAGTGGAATATAAGGAATATTTATTTGCTCAAAACCAATTTCGGGTGAATAAGAAATTATTTTTTGTAAGTTAGTCCAATTAAAAGTGTATTAAAAGCCCATAAGGAAATACTAATCCCACATTGGTTAGACACAAAAGCAGTCATCACCATATATGACAACCTTATTTGGATTGTTCAAGTGGGCTTGGCTAAAGGATGAGCTCAAGTGGACTTAGTGGGACCAATGTGATTCTGGCCAAAATGATAGCTTGGGTGCGAGGAGGTGCCTCGCACTGAACAAAGGCCGCTGCCACTCCCTCGGCCGACGCCGTGGCCATGCAAAAGTGCGCAATTAGCGCTTTGTAGCCACATTTGTCACTTTGTACACAACATCGTCACGAGGAGTTATTAGTAGTCAAAACCTATGATCTGGCGAGGATGTCGCGTCGAGGTGATGGTCGGTGACATGGGAGCTCGGATGATATGGCACGTAACACGTGCATATGTGAGGATGAGATGGCACCGCGTAAGCGGTGACTGGGTAACTGAGGTGGCATGACTCGTTGGGTCAATGGGGCACATCGGATCGCAAAAGGTCGTGATCCTGACCGTCACTGAACCAGATCGATTCGAGGATATAAACCAGGAGGTCGAGAAGCTTCTAATTGACTGATCACTCCAGTTGCGATCTTTCGCATTCTGGACCCAAAAAGTCAAACGGTCAAGAACCGAAAGGTTGCATTAATACAGATTCAGTACCTGCAACATTTGAAACACTATAAATAGGTCCCCTTACGAGTTGAATTCATTCATTCCTATTCATGCATTCCGAGTTCATACACTCTCAGTGCCTACGTTCCCAGTAAGAAAAACTTGACTTTCAAGTACGATACACCGAAAAATTCAAATAGGTGTGGTGCAATAACGAGCTCAGAAATTCGTTGTATCTTGAACACTACCACCGTTAACTTGAAAACTGCATATCAGTGAGATATGTCTTACGGTCGGTGGCGCCTCGCCTTACCTTTTCACACGAAATTCTGCCTCCGACCAGACTCCGACCGCAACCCAAAATCCTACATTTATTTCTCAAAGTATCTAAAGCTACCATGAATGGTATTATCTAAGAGTTTGCAAGAAGTAGAAAACTTACTGAGATTTGTTCACTGCATAGGACCAGTGACAGCGTGTACCATCGTTTTTTATTATGATCTACCTTGTTCGATTCTTTACCTAACCTGGTTGTAACGACCCGTCCCATACCGGGTGTCACTGTATCATCGGTTCCTATCGAGACTAGTGGGGTTGGACCCACCACACTCCGATTGATAGTCTGGCCCCAGTGTATCACCATTTAACCTTTCAGCGTGCTTTGTTCTCACTCAAACGCAGCTTGAGCTACTTCCCATGGGGTCACCCATCCCAAGATTTCTCCAAGTCATGCACGCTTAACTTTGATGTTCTTATGGATGGACTCCCGAAAAGGTAGGTCTACCTTGGTGATATGAGTAGTACTATCAATTCTCTTATAGGATTCTTAGTCTGACACATTCATACATTTTCAGTCTCAAGATCCTTTCTCATTCGGGACTCGGATCGGTTCGTTCATGTACCCCTTCGCCTAGAAGTCTGCCAGAAACTACTCCTTGTCCGTGCACCTCTCTGGCACTGGCGATCACTCCCCGCCCTCATCGGCCCCGGGCGTGGATGGTATTCAAAGTTGTGTTGACAAATTTGTGCCGCGACAGAGTCTTCACACGGGTATCCAATGAACAAGACTTACTATCAACACCCGTGATTTCAAACAACAAGGATGAAAATTCAAAAAATTGCTATTACAGCGAAACGTCGATAACCAATATGATATAACTGCATTTAATGATTGAGTCGGATCTTTGAATGATTTCACCACCTGAGCATCGATAACCACTTTAGGTTTGCTATTGAACCAAAGGAATCGTTGGTATATACTAACTTGAAAGAAATAACTCGTATGGAGAAAGAGATTAATTCGTGTGTTTCTATGTGTCCCTCTTACAAAGATTACACGTATATATAATACATAGCAAGGCTAAAGCAAATAAAAATTAATTATATAAAGCTTAATCCTAAAACATTGCCTAAAGTACTCCACGATTTCTACCACCAAAACATTGTTCCATGTTTTCAGCTCCTTGTTTTATGCATGCCATAATACCCCCCTTAAGTTGGTCGTGCAAGTCGCAGATGCCAACTTGCGAAGAGATCGTATAAAATGAACACCATTCAAATCCTTTGTGAATATATCCGCGAGTTGTTGTACCGACATGACGAGTGTGAGTCGTATCATAAATCATCTCGAATAAAATGATAATCAACTTCGATATGTTTGGTGCGTTCATGAAAAACGGGGTTAGCTGTAATGTGTAAAGCTGTCTGACTATCACTGAACAACGAGACTGACTATTTGTGGACGCAGCACAGTGTAGCAAGCAAACTTCTCAACCATTTAATTTCACAAGTAGCAGCAGCAATCGACTATACTCAAGTTCTGCTGAAGAACGAGAAACCATGTGTTGTTTTTTGTTTTCCAAGAAATAGGAGATCCACCAAGAAAAATAAACCATCCTGTAAGTAATCGACGAGTCAGAGGGAAAGTTGCCCAATCAGAATCGCACCAAGCTTCAAGCTGGAGGCTGCTATTAGAACGAAGCAAAATCTCTTGCGCTGGACTAATTTTTAGATATAGAACAACCCGTAGCGCAACATTCCAGTGAGAGTTTCTTGGCTGATGCATAAATTGAGCCAAAGCATGAACACAATAGGATAAGTCTGGACGAGTAACGGATAAGTAAATCGTCCAACTGAGCGATGATAAGATTCTAGATCAGCTAACTACGTGTCAGTGGCAGTAGCTAAATGATGATTACAATCCATTGGAGATGACGCTGGCTTTCATCCAAGTAGTCCCGTCTCAGAAATAATATCCAAAGCATACTTTCTTTGGCATAAAATATTCCCGTAGAATTTTTTGCTACTTTGATCCTAGAAAGTACTTCAATGCACCTAAATCCTTCATAAGAAAACAAGTGCTCAAATAAATTTTGAACTTTCGAATGGCATCGTGATTATTCCCAGAGATAATAAAGTCATCAACAATGAGGAAATTAATCATAATATCCCATCGACGTAAAACAAATAAAGAATAATCAGAATGAGACTGATGAAATCCGTATTTTTTAAGCACAGCAACTAACGTGCCAAACCAGCATCGTGGCACTTGACGAAGACCGTATAGAGACTTCTTCAGCCGACACATAGTGTCAAAGCTCCCCGAATGAAAACCTGGAGTCATACGCATGTACACCTCTTCCTCCATCGCCTTGCAAAAATGCATTATGAACATCTATTTGATGAAGCTCTCATTTCTTGATGGCAGCAACAACCAACAACGTGCGTACATTAACTAATTTTGCGACTGGAGCAAAGTTTCGTTGTAGTCAAGCCCTTCCGTCGGCATTATACTTGATCTTACATACCATTTGCAACCAATAGAGTGTTTGCCTTGTGATAGCTTCCCTACAGACCACGTGTCATTACTTTCGAGTGCCTTAATCTCCATTCGCATTGCATCTCTCCATTTTTCATCGTTCATAGCTTCATTGAACGTGTTAGGTTCAGCTCCTGCTGTCACAGCTGCCAAGAAACCGCGATGTGGTGCAGAAATTGTATTATAATTCACACAATTTTATACGGGATAAGTGATACCTGAGATATGTTGTTGGTGAGATGAGTGTATGAGGGGTACTTTGCATTTACCCCTGTTCAAAACATAGTCACGCAGTCGTGTATTTTGTTGTCGTTGTCCATGCCCTCGACCCAAATCAGCTCAGTAGAGTCGTTACCGTTACGTCCCCCATTTCGTCAATAACTTCAGTCTCGATATGAGTATTCTGAGTTTCATCTCGATCATATTCAGAAATAGATATATCATCCAAATTTTTGCCACGTAATTGCGAGTCTTCTAAATCTTCATCTTCAACATTTATCTCTTGATTGTTCGTTTGTCGCCCTTGAAGGTTAGTATTGCGTGATTCTGAGATGTGTGTCTCTAAAAATTGCTCTTCCAAAAATCTTCAACTTCAACATTCTGAAATTGCTCTTCCAAAAATTAACATCTCTGGAGACAAAGAAATCGTCTGTCTCTAAATCACGCAATTTCCAACATTTTTCCCCAATGGTTATCCTACAAAGACGCAGCGTCGACTTCGACTAACAAATTTATTGCCACCTCGTGCTTGATTGTAAGGATAAGCTAAACATCCAAACACTCGAATATATTTATACGATGGAGAGTGGCCGAAAAGAATCTCATAAGGTGTACGACCGTGCTGAACGGGATGGAGTCCGATTAATAAAAATGCAGCGTAGCAGTCAATATACATTCCTCCGAATATTCAATGGGCAAGTGAGCTTGAAACCGGAGTGCTCTAGCTATATTAAGAATATGTTGATGCTTACGTTCTCACGTCCATTTTGTTGAGGCATTTGCCTCACGAAGTTTGACGTATTACGCCACTCCAAAAATAATTACTAAGCAAAGAAACTCAGTTCCGTTATCACTTTGTACCATTTTCATTTGTTCGTTAAATTGTCGACAAACCAAAGCAAAGAAATAGTGAATTGTCCAGGACACTACATTTTTATCTTTGAGTAAATAAACCCACATGCCTCGGGAGCAATCGCCAACTTTAGTCAGAAAATAATATTCGCCATTGTGGGTCGACGCACGATAAGGACCCGATAAACCCAAGTGAATGAGATCAAGATTATTCAGAGACTTATTCATAGTAGAGTCAAATTAAACACGACATTGTTTTGCTCGAAACATACTTCATAACTTACATTGACCTTATTATTGCTGCCACTCGATAAGAATTGTAGAACCTTATCAGAAGGGTGACCCATTCTATGATGCCATACTCTCATATCTCAATTTTCTACTGTCTTCAAACACTCGCAAGAACTCCTTTTTTGAAGTAGTAGAGCCCCCTTCGTTCCTCACTCGTACCAGTCAGCACTCTCGTTCTGCGGTCCTGCAAAACACACGAATCTTCATCAAAAGATACAATGCAATCCAAAGACTTCGTTAGTTGCTACACAGATGCTAGACTGCAAATTAAATGAGGCACATATAGAACGTTGAAGCTCCAATCGACCATTGATAAACGTATTTCAATGCATTTATCGTAGTATTTAATTGGGTTATAATAGAGCTCTATCAATCATTTGATGCGTTTATTCGCCATATTTACACTTATTTTGATATTGAAGGAGCTTAGGACGACTTTCGGGCGAAAATGAGCGAGAAGGAGGCAAAACTGAGCAAGTATGCAGAAAGTTGTACATAGCCACGCCCGTGACACAAAGTGCATCAAGCGGTGACACTAGACAGAGCACAGACTTAGAGTGAGTAACGGCCGTGACACTCCTTGCACCATGCCGTGACTCGAGGCAGAAGCCGAAACCAAAGACACTGATCAACGTCACGGTCGTGACATGCCATGCACGAGGCCGTGACACTGGGCAGAGAGTCCAATCAAAGTTCGTCACGGCCGTGACACCCAATGAACTTGGCCGTGACACATGGCAGAAAGAAACACGAAGCGAGTCGGTGATGGTCACGGCCGTGACGACCATGTTCCAGGTCGTGACCGTTACGAATATCAGTATAAAAGCCCAAATTCGACTCAGAAAGGGAGGGATACCTCTCATATCATAACCCAAAATCCTCATAGACGAATTACAGATGCCAAGAACGCAGAATTCCATTGGAGAAGCGCAAGAGAGGGATCAACGCATAGTTCACGCCAAATTGAATGACGAACGGCGGCTCATTCACGACGGCTCATTCACGATACCACCCAGATTCAGCCGTACTCAAGATTATGAGTCTTTCTTCCTCGTTCCTTATTTTCTTTATTATTTTTCTGTCAGTTGTGGTAGCTAAATCCCTTGTGTTTGGGATTAGTGAGCGCTAGGTTTATTCGTATTTAATACATATGTTTATCGTGACTCATGCGTCTGTCTATTTATCTATCTATGAATTTATTTCTTCGCTTTAATATGTCTATGTGTTAAAGTGAATATATGGAAAATCATTTAGGGCGACAGCTAGACAACGATTAGGCCGTTTGTAGATGATAGTATTCGAGTATAGGGCGAAAGCAAATACTTGATTCTCGCCTTTAGTAATTACTGGATTTTAGATCCCCGCGAGCGTTTAGGGCGATACAAATTCGCGAGTGGGTAGGAAATTACTGCGACTTAGTCTTAACCACGTAGGAACGATAATTCATTGTCTTAGTCGATAATACCTAGCGGGATTCGAATCCCGAGCACATCTTATCATCTGAAAGTACTCTTATCAGTTTAAGCGAGTTATTTGAATCTCTCGTAGACTTAGGAGTGATCTGTAAGAATAGTTCGTACAAACATCTGCGAACTTTATTTAGGCTAGATATCGAGTCGATAGGTCATTAATAGTAATCAGTTTATTCCTTGTGTTCGATACTCGTTTACTCACTTTACTGCACTATAAATCATAAGTCCACTGCCTATCGCACGTTGGTGATAGTAATTAGGTATTCATTTTATATCATCACTTGTCGCACTTTGTGGCGACCCTCGTTTCTAATTAGGATTAGTGGCGGATTTCCGCAACGTAAGCCGCGTAAGGCCCGTCTAGTTAAAACTTTTTCCAAACATAATATATATTAATATAATAATCTGTCTACAACGTTATCACTATACATGGGCCAAAGCCCAAAAAATCAAAAGAGCAAAAAGCCCTAAAGCCGCTCCACAGGTCTTCATCCATGTACCGCTCCGCCCTCAAAAGTCCATGGAGCACCGCCACCAGCCGCCTTAGTCTTGACGCATATCAGCGTCAGACTCAGTACCTACAACACGTAAACAATGAGTGATTTGCCTATTAGGTGAATAAACATGCATGTATGCAGGTGTGCACTCAACCCCAATTCCCCATACCTCACATATAAATGCACACTCTTTCTTTTCTCACATTCCTATTTCACACAACACAGGGCCCTAGGTTAGGCTCGACACCTCCGCGCACAATAGACTACTGGGAGGCCACCCCCAAGTCTCGCGGCGAGCTACGCCGGTAGTGCACTGATCGATCACGTCAATGTCCTCCTACCAGGTCGTATATCTCCCGCACCAATCAAACATCCAGTCCGGCGGTATGCACCTCGAATCGATCACGTCCGAGTAGACAGATCGATCACGTCTGTCTCCGCTAGGTGCCCGGTGAGCCCAACCTCGACTCCTCTAAGAGTTGCAAACACAAGCATATCATTCTACCCCCGTGTCACTATCTCATATCACTACCGTCGCGATACGGTATAACCATCTCTCACCGTTAATGTGATATGCACATGCCATGCATATAAAAATATCATAAAACATGATTTACATAAAACATACGTACAACAGGTAAATCACGTAAGTCACGAAAATCATCGGATCACATGAAAACACATAATTCACGTATGTGTTTACGTATTATAGATGGATGATCCACCTACCTGTCCTCCCGCTATAGTCAAATATGAATTCTGGTGGAGTCTCTATAGGTCGATCCACTGAATAAATAAATATTGTTAGTATCTGTACTAACCCTCCGACTGTACAGCCTAAAATTATTATATTAGAATTTATTAAAATATTCTAGGCTTGAGATAACCTAGATCGCCCGACTTAGGGCTAATATTGAGTCAACGCCCGATTGGTAGTCTAAATAATATTAAGGTTAGGACTATATTTCATTTGCTCACATGGTTTTGATTGTTTCTATCTCAAATCGCCCGATAACATACATGTAAACTCACTTTCGCCGAGAATCTCCTTAGGGTATAAATCGGCCGATTCTATATCTTGCAAGTCCTAATTTCGCCCGATTATACAACCCCTTGAATTGCCCGATTTCATCAAGTATGCAATTGATTTTCGCCGATTTTTTAGTCGTCCGATTTGAGCATGAATAAAGTCTAGTCTCGCCCGATTCATGCATGCATCGCCTGATTGCATGGTAAATCGCCGAGCTTCAATTACGTCATCATTTCGCCCGATTTGTTGGAGAGTTCCTAGCCTTTGATCGCCCGATTTGTCAAGCATGGGAAGGATTTCGCCGAGCTTTTAGTCACCATCAAATCGCCCGATTTTATCATATACTCAAATCGGTCGAAATCACATAATTCTCATCTAAGCGACCGAATTTGATTATTTTAATATTCTAAGACTCAAGAACCAGTAAGATCGCTCGATTGAAATTTCTAAAGCACCTTCTATCGCCGGAAACTAACATCGTGATTCATTGAAAATCCCTAAAAATTAAATTCATTTATCACTAACATCAGCTTCAAAACTTATGCTAATTCCAGAAAGTGGTACGCCCTAAATCATCGAAATTCCCACGAATCCGTCCCATATCAAAATTCATCAGTACATATTTTATCTCTTAGGATGCTTACCAAATCTATGAGCCGACTCTAAGAAATCAGGGTTTTCTAAGCATGACATAATTTCGAAAGTTCATAGTGTTAGGCATGAGATCATTCGAAACCCTAACAAACGACAACGGCTTCTATACTAAAAATTCGTATGTCATAATATGAATAGCTAAGACATGAATTCAAATTTAAAACTTAACTCTGAGCTACTCATTAAATTACTATTTCCTCACACAAGACATCTCAACCCACGAACACGCGTTAAGCATAAAATAGTTAGATACTAGTGATAGAGCTTTACCTCCCGTACTTCAAGGTTTGATTTCGATTTGTTAGAGCTTCTATATTCCTTATGTTTGTTTTGAATTATATCTCTCTCTTGAGTTTTTCTCTCGTTGAGAGGGTGTGCCTTGCTTAGTGTTGATGTTACTATGAGATATACATGAAGGCTTTGAAACTATCAATGATTAGACAAGTTGGTCTATGATGAGTCTTCTTTAAGTCTAAGTAAGCTCATTCTTTTAATATGTCTGATTAATTTCAAAATTCGATCAAGTCATGTATGGCCCAACTAATTTATAAAAATATTGTATAGATTATCTCAAATTCTTTGGATAAATTTCGAGATAAGTAAGTGCTATTAAAAGCCATATTTTCGTTGTATGACTTAAATTTCGTTATCAAGTTTCCTAATCTGAAAAATAATTATACAGATAACTATAGCAAAATCCCGTATTAAAATTTTCGGGTATTACATCCTTCCCCCTTAAGGGAATTCGTCCCCGAAATTACGCCGACTAGAATAATTCGGGATAACGAACTCTCATTTCATCCTCACGTTCCCAAGTGGCTTCCTTAACTGATTGATTCTGCCACAAGACTTTACTATCGGAATAGTCTTATTCTGAGTTGTTTCGACTCGTACATCAAAATTTCTACAGGCTTCTCTTCGTAACTCAAGTCAGGCTTGAGCTGTTCATAAAGAAGCTCGTTCTGAACAAAGTGGCTCGGGTCCGCGACGTACTTTCGTAACGTCGATACGTGAATACGTCGTGAACTTGTGATAACGAAGTCGGTAATTCCAACTGGTACGCAACATCACCGACTCGTTTAACTATCTTGAATGGGCCTATGTATCTGGGACTTAGCTTGCCCTTCCTTCCAAAGCGCATTACTCCCTTCATCGGGAAATCTTTAGAAATACTTGCTACTTCTCCGTGAATTCCAATGGCCGTCGCCGATGATCTGCATAACGTTTCTGTCGACTCTGAGCCATTTGCATCATTTCTCATATTTTTGTTATCACTTCTGTCGTTTCACGAATCATTTCTGGTCCCAATAAAGTTCGTTCGCCGATTTCGTCCCAATGGACTGGAGATCGGCACTTGCGTCCGTATAATGCCTCATAAGGCGCCATTCCGATCGTAATGGAAACTATTATTGTACGAAGTCGATCAACTGCAAATATTTGCTCCAATTTCCCTTGAAGTCTAGCACGCAGGCTCGTAACATATCCTCAAGGGTTTGGATCGTCCGTTCGACTGCCCGTCGGTCTGGGGATGATATGCAGTATTGAACGAGAGCTTAGTACCCATTGCTTTCTGTAAGCTCTGCCAAAAGTTCGATAGAAATCTCGAATCTCGGTCCGAGACAATAGAGATTGGTCAATGGAATCGAACAATTTCCTGAATATATAATTCAGCATACCTTTCCATGGAAAAAGTAGAGCTGATAGGAATGAAATGGGCTGATTTGGTTAGGCGATCAATAATCACCCAAATGGCATCGTGGCCTTTCGTCGTCTTAGGCAAACCAATGACGAAGTCCATCGTGATATGGTCCCATTTCCCTTCAGGAATCGGTAAAGGCTGCAAAGTTCCAGTTGGTCGCTGGTGTTCCGCTTTGATCAGTTGGCACGTCATACTTTTACTTACGAACGTGACGATGTCCTTCTTCATTCTCGGCCACCAATACGTGACCCGCAAGTCTTGGTACATCTTTGTCGCACCTGGGTGTACTGAGTAAGTTGTTGCATGTGCTTCTGTCATTATTATTCGCTGTAGCTCTTCATCATTGGGTACGTATAGTCGATTCTTGTACAGCAAGATTCCATCTTCTCGGACTTTGAAGTCCTCGGGTAGTGCATCTTTCACCTTCAGGTAAAATTCATCCTCTTCTTGTGCTTCTCTGATGCGTTCTAGCAACGTAGGTTGTAGAGTCAACGTTGCTAGTCTCGCTTCAACTTCGCCTAAGTCAACCACTTTCTACTCCAAGTCTGTGCAACTCTGTGTTCATCGCCTTTCGACTGAGCGCGTCTGCGACTACATTCGCTTTGCCCGGATGATAACTGATGACGTAGTCGTTGTCTTTTACGAGCTCCAGCCATCGTCGCTCTCATATTCAGCTCTTTCTGGCTGAAGAAATACTTCAGACTCTTATGGTATGTAAAGATTTCGCACCTTTCTCCGTAAAGGTAGTGTCTCCAAATCTTTAAAGCGAAGACCACTGCTGCTAATTCTAGGTCATGGGTCGGGTAGTTCTTCTCGTATTCCTTCAATTGCCTGGAGGCGTATGCGATTACTTTACCATTCTACATCAACACGGATCCCAGTCCGTTTTTCGAGGCATCGCTATAAACTGAGAATCCTCCCGTTCCCGATGGTATTGTTAAAATCGGGGCAGAGGTGAGACGTTTCTTCAGCTCCTGGAAGCTTTGCTCACATGCTTCAGTCCATTTGAATGGAATGTTTTTCCTCGTCAGATTGGTCAATGTAGAGGCAATACTGGAGAAGTCCGCTATAAACTTACGGTAGTATCCCGCAAGTCCAAGAAAACTCCGGACCTCAGTAGGAGTAGTAGGTCGTGGCCAGTTATTCACAGCTTCGATCTTACTCGGGTCCACAGAGATTTCATTCCCAGAAATTACGTGTCCCAAGAAAGCCATTTGCTCAAGCCAGAATCACACTTCTTGAATTTTGCGTAGAGCTGTTTCTCTCGCAGGATTCCTAAGACAGTTCGCAGATGGCTTTTGTGTTCATCTCTTGTCTTAGAGTAGATCAGGATATCGTCGATAAAGACGATAACAAACCGATCGAGGTAGTCTTAAAGACCCGATTCATCAAGTCCATAAAAGTAGTTGGGGCATTTGTCAGTCCAAAAGGCATGACCAGAAACTCGTAATGGCCGTACCTCGTACTGAATGCGGTTTTAGGAAAATCTACCTCCCTGATCTTTAACTGATGGTATCCCGAACGGAGGTCAATTTTGTGGGAATACCGTCGCTCCTTGTAGCTGGTCGAACAAATCATCGATTCTTGGCAGGGGATATTTATTCTTAATCGTGATCTTATTCAATTCTTGATAGTAGATGCACAGTCGCATCGACCCATCCTTTTTTTGCACAAAAAGGACGGGTGCGCCCCACGGTGAAAAACTCGGCTGGATAAACCCTTTAGATAGTAGGTCCTCCAGCTGTTCCGTCAACTCCTTTAACTCATTTGGCGCTAAACGGTAAGGGGCTTTAGAGATTGGGGCAGACCCCGGGATCAGATCTATCGTGAACTGTATTTCTCGAGGGGTAACCCCGGGAGATCATCGGGAAATACATCAGTGTATTCGTTGACTACAGGTACGTCTTTTAGTTCCGGCTGAGGTAAGTCCTCCGCCTTTACTGCATACACGAGATAAGACTCACAACCTGACCTCAAGAGTCGTTGAGCCTTTAAAGCTGATATTCTCGGAATACTATTCCTATATGTTTTATCCGAAAAAGTGAATGCTTCTTCTTCGGGCAGCTGGAATTTGACGACCTTCTTATTGCAATCTATGATGGCTCCATATTTCGAAAGCCAATCCATCCCAAAATAGCATCATAGTCGTTCATTGGGATCACAATTAGGTCGACGCTCAATTTTCTACCCTCAATGATCACGGAGCATGCTTTCAGCACTTGATTAGTGCTCGTTCGATCACCGGGTGGTAAGGTAACTACATAATTACATTCAGATAAGGTAGGAGAGGCTCCAACCTTTTCCACATACTTGGCCGACACAAACTAATGTGTGGCCCCAGAGTCCATTAGTACGGAAGTGGGCACGTTATAGATAGTCAACGTACCCGTTACTACAGAAGGATTTGCTTCTGTCTCCTCATTCGTCAGAGTAAAAACTCGTGCTGGTACCGGTGGAGGTCGGATTAAAGGTTGATTCGGAGCTTGTGGTATTTTTCTCGTTACAAACCCTGGCATAGTGGCCAATCTTTCCACACCGAAAACACTAGGGAGTTGGGTTTGGTCTTGTCCAATGGCATTCTCCATAGTGGTAGCGCCCACACTGTCGACACTGAGGTACAGTGTTTGGGGGTCGGTTTGACACGTTAGCTGGTTCTTGGTTCGGCCTCGGTCTCCAGTTTTGCTGGCCTGGTTGATTCCCACGATTATTCAGATTCTTGCCAAAGAACGGACGTTTCTGATTTCCTCCTCCTTGTTGCACTTCTGTCTTCCTTTATGCGTCTTGTGCCTTTGCATCTATATTCTCCGCCTGTTCGGCTAGGATTGCTCGCTCAGCAATGCGTGCATAAGTCTTCCCTTCGGTATCGCACATGCTTATGCTTCAGAAGATCTCGGGTTTTGAGAGCTTCCAGAAAATGCTCAATCTTCAGCTCATCTGTAGCCACTATATGTGGCGCAAACCTCGAGAGTTGCTCGAACTTGCGGATGTAATCCGCCATTGACATTCCTCCTTGTTTGAGGTTAATGAATTCGTTCAGCTTCTGCGTCCGATCTGGCGCCGTGAACTACTTCCCTCGGAAGAGCATTTTGAACCTCTCCCAGGTCATCGTAGTGGGATCCTCGAGCACCTGAATGGTATCCCACCAGTAGCCCGCGTTCCCACGCAACATGAAGGTAGCGCAAGTCACCTTCTCAGTATCAGGCAGATGACTGACGCGAAACATACTTTCGATAGTTCTGAGCCAATCCTCCGCGTTAGTAGGATCGGCAGCCTCCTCGAAGGCAGGGGATTTAGTCTACGGAACCTCTCCCCGGCAGCTTCTAGACGTTCTAATGGGGATGCATGACGTTCCGAGGAATTCTGACGGTGAATTTGGTCGTTAATCTGATCTGACTGTCGTCGGATCAGATCAGTTAATTGAAGGATGGTAGAGCGGTCCTCATTAGGTGGGGACTCAGACCCCGCCCTACGGCTGGTTTCACCAAGTTCTCTACGTGTTCTTGGCATTTTTTACTAGTTCTACAATCATTCACAGAAAACACATATATTAAGTAACGCGTAATCACATAATCAATCTTTAAAATTACAAGCCAGGCTGGTTCTCCAGGCTCTTGAGCGGCAGTACATGGACAGTCTTCATAATCTAAAGCCGAAGCTCTGATACCACCTATGGCGACCCTCGTTTTCTAATTAGGATTAGTGGCGGATTCCGCAACGTAAGCCGCGGAAGGCCCGTCTAATTAAAACATTTTCCTAAAATAATATATATTAATATAATCATCTGTCTACAACGTTATCACTATACATGGGCCAAAGCCCCAAAATATCAAAAGAGCAAAAGGCCCTAAAGCCGCTCCACGGGTCTTCATCAATGTACCGCTCCGCCCTCAAAAGTCCATGGAGGACCGCCACCAGCCGCCTCAGTCTTGACGCATATCAGCGTCAGACTCAGTACCTACAACACGTAAACACTGAGCGATTGGCCCAGTAGGTGAATAAACATGCATGTATGCAAGTGTGCACTCAACCTTAATTCCCAATATCTCACATATAAATGCACACTCTTTCTTTTCCCACATTCCTATTTCACACAACACAGGGCCCTAGGTTAGGCTCGACACCTCCGCGCGCAATAGACTACTGGGAGGCCACCCCAAGTCTCGCGCCGAGCTACGCCGGTAGTCACTGATCGATCACGTCAATGTCCTCCTGCCAGGTCGTATATCTCCCGCACAAATCAAAAATCCCATCCGGCGGTATGCACCTCGAATCGATCACGTCAGATCGATCACGTCTGTCTCTGTCAGGTGCCCGGTGAGCCCAACCTCGACTCCTCTAAGAGTCGCAAAACACAAGCATCTCATTCTACCCCCGTACGTCACTATCTCATATCACTACCGTCTCGATACGGTATAACCATCTCTCACCCTAACGTGTTATGCACATGCCATGCATATATAAATATCATAAAACATGATTTACATAAAACGTACGTACAACAGGTAAATCACGTAAGTCACGAAAATCATAGGAGCACATGAAAACACATAATTCATGTATGTGTTTACGTATTGTAGATGGATGATCCACCTATCTGTCCTCCCGCTATAGTCAAATATGAATTCTGGTGGAGTCTCTATAGGTCGATCCATTGAATAAATAAATATTGTTAGTATCTGTACTAACCCTCGGACTGTACAGCCTAAAATAATTATATTAGAATTTATTAAAATATTCTAGGCTTGAGATAACCTAGATCGCCCGACTTAGGGCTAATATTGAGTCAACGCCCGATTGGTAGTCTAAATTATATTAAGGTTAGGACTACATTTCATTTGCTCACATGGTTTTGATTGTTTCTATCTCAAATCGCCTGATAACATACATGTGAACTCACTTTTGCCGAGAATCTCCTTAGGGTATAAATCGGCCGATTCTATAACTTGCAAGTCCTAATTTCGCCCGATTATAGAACCACCTGAATTCCCGATTTCATCAAGTACGCAATTGAGTTTCGCCGATTTTGTAGTCGTCCGATTTGAGCATGAATAAAGTCTAGTCTCACCCGATTCATGCATGCATCGCCCGATTGCATGGTAAATCGCCGAGCTTCAATTACGTCATCATTTCGCCCGATTTGTTGGAGAGTGCCTACCCTTTGATCGCCCGATTTGTCAAGCATGGGAAGGATTTTGCCGAGCTTTTAGTCACCATCAAATTGCCCGATTTTATCATATACTCAAATCGGTCGAAATCACATAATTCTCATCTAATCGACCGAATGTGATTATTTTAATATTCTAAGACTCAAGAACCAGTAAAATCGCTCGATTGAAATTTCTAAAGCACCTTCTATCGCCCGAAACTAACATCGTGATTCATTGAAAATCCCTAAAATTAAATTCATTTATCACTAACATCAGCTTCAAAACTTATGCTAATTCCAGAAAGTGGTACGCCCTAAATCATCGAAATTCCCACGAATCCGTCCCATATCAAAATTCATCAGTACATATTTTATCTCTTAGGATGCTTACCAAATCTATGAGCCGACTCTAAGGAATCATGGTTTTCTAAGCATGACATAATTTCGAAAGTTCATAGTGTTAGGCATGAGATCATTCGAAACCCTAACAAACGACAACGGCTTCTATTTGAAAGCTCACTAAATATTCGTACGTCATAATATGAATAGCTAAGACATGAATTCTAATTTAAAACTTAACTCTGAGCTACTCATCAAATTAGTATTTCCTCACGCAAGACATCTCAACCCACGAACACGCGTTAAGCATAAAATAGTTACATACTAGTGATAGAGCTTTACCTCATGTACTTCAAGGTTTGATTTTCGATTTGTTAGAGCTTCTATATTCCTTATGTTTGCTTTGAATTATATCTCTGCTCTTGAGTTTTTCTCTCGTTAATAGGGTTTGCCTTGCTTAGTGTTTATGTTACTATGAGATATACATGAAGGCTTTGAAACTATCGATTGATTAGACAAGTTGGTCTATTGTGAGTCTTTCTTTAAGTCTAAGTAAGCTCATTCTTTTAATATGTCTGATTAATTAGGGTCTTGTTCAAAATTCGATCAAGTCATGTATGGCCCAACTAATTTATGAAAATATTGTATAGATTATCTGAAATTCTTTAGATAAATTTCGAGATAAGTAAGTGCTATTAATAGTCATATTTTCGTTGTGCTTAAATTTCATTATCAAGTTTCCTAATCTGAAAATAATTATACAGATAATTATAGCAAAATCCCGTATTAAGATTTTCGGGTATTACACACTGGCAATTTATATTAGCACACCACGTGTCGATCAAGTTTTTGGCGCCGTGGTCGGGGAATAGATTGATATTAGGAACAGCGTAGTTCGGTACTTTAGCCACTTTTATTCGACGTTTTCTTTGCTTTTTACTATTTGCATTATTTGTGTTATTTGCGTTATTTGTTCTCCTACGTCATTTTTAGTCTCGTATTCATTTCGGCGTATTTATTTACTTCTTTGCTAATTTTCAATTTCGCTTTCTAAGGCACGATTCAGCGGTGAATGACCCGAAGCCACCCATCGGGTCCCATCGTTGAAGCAGACCCAGATTTTGAGCGAAAGTTACGAAGGCAACTCAAGCACGAATGTGAAGGAGCTTCCACTAGCTCTCATGATCCTTTAGTCTGCTATTCAGAGGACAGTTCGCAGGAATCGACCCAACACTCTTGTGTAGAGGCATCCATAGACAGCCCAGACACAGAAGTAAGAATGGCGGACCACAGAGTGCCCATCCATCACATTCCAGAGGAGGAGCCATCACTACAAGATTTCCTCAATAATGCCGCGCTAGGCGGTACTGAGCAGTGTTTAAAATGCGTTGGATCGCGGGCTTCGACGCGCGCGATCGCGTGGTTCTCCATCAAAACGCTCCAACGCGTCTTTAATTTCGCGTTTTTTTTTTCTTTTTTCGACGGATATTCCGTCGAAAAATGCTTTATTTCTTGTTTAGCGACGGAGAAGGTTTTTAAACGCATTTCTTGCTCTGACATAAGGTTGATTGGGACATAAAGTGACAGCTAATATTTTCTTATTTTTAATCATTTTTCATTTAGACTTCTATTGAATGATTAAAGCGTATTTATTTTGAGTAATTTATATGATAAAAATACATAAACATATCCAATTTATTCCTTGTTTTATGACGATCATAATGACATGCATATCATATATTTTTTTATACCAATCTAATTTTCGATAGTTATAAGAATCATTTTAATAACTCATTTTAGTTGTACTTATAGTAAACAGTAACAAGAATGATTATTTAATTGATAGGAGTCATGTTTTATTTTGGGATTGTATAAACTCTTACTATATAATTCATCTATATTTAAATTTTAGATTTTAATCAATTATTTATATCTTATTTTTTATTTCATTGAATTTCTAAAGAAAATATAGATTATTTAGTCTCATAAATACAGTAACGATATAAAAAGTGACCATATTTATATTTATTATATATTATATATTATTTATTGTATTATATTTAGATTATCCGAAATACTCACGCAATGCGCTACGCTATTTATGCTACGCGCTACCGACACTAAAACGCGACACACTGCTCTATGCGCTTTTTAAAACATTGGTACTGAGTTAGCAATTGTCATCCCACCGATCGAGAACAACTTCGAGCTGAAGCATTCTTGGCTCATATGATTTTCCAGACGGCCCAGTCTACTCACACCTGAAGGCCTTTTTTGCAGTGACCAACACCAACAAGATCAACGGTGTCCCGGACGATGCGATTAAGTTGATGTTGTTCCCATTTCGCTCAAGTTCAGGGCGAAGGACTGGTTGGATATATTGCCGCCCAGATAGATCACAACTGGGAGGAGATGCGAGCCGCTTTCATCAACCATTACTTCCCATTATCAAAGGTGCTAAGGCTGAATACGGAGATCTCCCTTTTCCACCATAAGGATTCAGAAAACCTCTACTAGGTGTGGGAGCGATACAAGGCGCTACTGAAGAGGTGCCCACAACACGGGATGTCAAAGGCAGCCCAAATCAATCGATTCCACGAGGGGCTCAATGACCAGACCGTTCACATGCTATACGGAGCCGTAGGAGGAGGACTCGTGAAGCTCAATGAAACCGATGCTTGGAATCTGATTGAGGACTACTCGATGAACAGCTTCATGAGGGGCAATACGAGGATGAAGACACCAGGCATATTCGGAGTGAGCGAGGAGACGGCTACAAATGCCACATTCGAGGCGCTCCAGCAACAAATCACTGCGACAAACTCTCAGTTGCAGACAGTCATTGGCGCACTACTCTCGAAATTCGGGTGAAACACCCCGTGAATACCGTGACGACCACCGCACATGCAGCACACACTATACGTACCATTGTGCGGGATCTGTGGTGCAGCCCATGAAATGTCCGAATGCCAGCTCGGGCAGTCGCTGGAGCATGTAGATTACATGAGAAATTACCAAGGTGGCCAGCGAAGCTTCCAGCCTCGAGCACATCCCAACTTGGCGTATGGGAATCAGAACCACCAGGGGCAAGGACCGCCAGGATTTCAACCTAGGCCGTCCGATTTCCAAAACGGGGCGCCACGCCAGTATCAGAACGCACCCTGTAGGAGGATCTGATGATATGAGGGAGATGAAAGACATGATGACGGTGCTCCTCACGAACTTCAGCAACATTGCTGCAGCCCACAAGAGCCGGATGACGAAGATGGAGGAGTATATGGAAGCGAACGACGTACGTGCCCAGAACACGGACGCCTCGCAAGAAGCTGGAGCAACAGCTGGGCCAGATAGCGGAACAATTGGCGGGGCGTACTCAGGGATCGCTCCCAAGATACAACGAGCCGAATCCAAAGGAGTATTGCAAGGCTGTGACCCTGAGGAACGGACGAGAACTGCAAGAAGTGCCCGCCAAGAAGAAGGCGAAGAAGACCGCCAACTTCGAGAACCACGATGAGCCCGAAGTGGAGGAAATCAGAGGCCACGATATCAAGAAGGCCGACGTTGAGAAGGAGAAGGTCGAGCCCGAAAAGGAAAAGGCGAAGGAGATCGAGCGACCACCGGTGAAGCCATACCACCCAAAGACTTACCCTTTGTACGAGGTGCAGTTTGGTAAATTTATGAATGTGTGTAAGGAATTACATATTAACTTACCCTTTGTTGAAGCTATACACAGATGCCCAGCTTCGCCAAGTTCCTGAAGGACCTGCTGACGAACAGAAGGAAGCTCGAACACGTCTCCACAGTATGCCTACGAGGAGAGTGCTCGGCTATACTTCAGAGCAAGCTGCCAAAGAAGCTTAAGGACCCAGGGAGTTTTACTGTTCCCTGTCTTATAGGAGATTTAGTAGTCGAGCGTGCTTTAGCTGACCTAGGTGCTAGCATTAATTTAATGCCATATTCCATGTTTAAGCGCTTAGGATTAGGTGAACCACGACCCACTAGGATAAGCTTGCAGTTAGCCGATAGATCGTTAAAGTACCCTCGAGGTGTTATCGATGATGTTTTAGTTGAAGTGGATAAGTTCGTAATTCCCGCTGATTTCGGTATTTTAGACATGGAGGAGGATGATACCGTTGATTTTAGGTAGACTGTTCTTAGCCACAGGAGAGACCATGGCAGACGTTAGGAATGGAACGTTAACTTTGACAGTGGATGGAGAAAAAGCTACGTTTAGTAATGCCGACTCCACGAAAAAGAGTAATGAGCATGACGATAAGTGTTATTACTTATATGCTTTTGAGCACGATTTTCTCTTTTCTGGGCAAGGTCTATCACAGGTTTTGGGCGAGGACACCAGGACGATCATGGCAATTAGGGGTGTTCAAAAGTTGGTAAACCGACCTTACCGAACCGATACCGAAAGTTCGCAAATCAAATACCGAAATTTTGGTTCGGTTCGATATTCGGTATAAAAAAATTTGAACTGAAATTTTTCGGTAATTCGGTACCGAAAAAAACCGAATTACCGAAATATATATAATAATATCAAATAAACGAAATATATATATTATACATAATATATATAATAATATATATACAATTAAGCATAAAAATAAAACAAGAAAATAATAAAAAATAGGAAAATAAGAAAAAGTAATAAAAAATAGGAAAAAATAATTTAAAAATACGAAAAAATAAAAATATGAAGAATAAAATATATCTAATTTCATAAACATTAATTTTTGGTTTTTTTTTAAGTAGTTCGGTTTTTCGGTTATTTATCGAAAATAACCGAAATATTTCGGTAATTACCGAACCGAACCGATTAACTTCGGTTCGGTATTCGGTTTGAGATTTTTATAACCGAAAATTTCAGTTACCGACCCCCCTAATGGAAATCGATGAGTGTGGGGAGGAAGTCGACAAGCCCATCACATCCATCGACGAGAGCCGTGAAGAGGACAAGGAAAAGAGCTCGGTCGAGGAGCCACCGGTCCTAGAATTGAAGCCGCTGCCCGACCACCTCGAGTACGCATTTCGCGACAGAAACAAAGGGCTACCAGCCATCATCTCGTCGAGCATCGACGACGAACAGCAGGCGCAGCTCTTGGACGTGTTGAGAGCACACAAGAAGGCCTTGGCGCGGAAGATATCCGACATAAGGGGTATCAAACCGAGCTAATGCACGCATAAGATCCTCATGGAGGACGATTTCAAGCCAATCGCTCAACGTCAAAGGTGCCTCAATCTCAACATGCAGGACGTCGTAAAGAAGGACGTGGTCAAGTTATTAGACGAAGGGATGATCTACCCCATTTCAGACAGCGCATGGGTCAGCTCGGTCCAAGTGGTCCCAAAGAATGGAGGCATGACGGTCGTCACCAAGGACAAGAACAAGTTGATTCCGACGAGAACCGGGACTGGGTGGTGCGTCTGCATCGATTACAGGAAGTTGAACGGCGCCACGCGAAAGGACCATTTTCCCCTACCTTTTATTGATCAGATGTTAGAAAAGTTAGCCGGTCACTCATTTTATTGCTTCCTTGATGGTTTGTCAGGATATCTGCAAATCCCTATAGCGCCAGAGGACCAAGAGAAGACCACCTTCACTTACCCGTTCGGGACGTTCGCGTACCGAAGGATGCGATTCGGCCTTTGCAATGCCCTAGCCACCTTCCAGCGATGCATGATGGCCATATTCGACGAACTGGTAGGTGCGGTAATGGAGGTATTTATGGATGATTTTTCTGAATTTGGTTCGTCGTTTGATGCATGCTTGTCTAATTTGAAGCTCGTACTCGCACGATGAGGGAAACGAATTTGGCACTTAATTCGGAAAAGTGCCACTTCATGGTTCGCGAGGGCATAGTTCTGGACCATAAGATCTCCTCTAGAGGAATCGAAGTGGACCAAGCTAAGTTGGAAACTATAGAAAATTGCCATGTCCCCTTGAACGTGAGATTGATTAGGAGTTTTCTAGGACATGCTGGGTTTTATCGTAGGTTTATTAAGGATTTTCCAAGATTGCTCGACCCATGTCTAGATTACTTGAGAAAGATGCTCCTTTTGAGTTTAATAATGAGTGCATGCATGCTTCCAATTTACTTAAGGAGCGACTTATCGCAACACCTATTATGGTAGCCCCTG
Organism: Craterostigma plantagineum; assembly: GCA_027422505.1. NCBI lineage: Eukaryota > Viridiplantae > Streptophyta > Magnoliopsida > Lamiales > Linderniaceae > Craterostigma > Craterostigma plantagineum. Next base: position 29,512 of record JAPQWV010001466.1, on the reverse strand, counting down.
ACTGGGGGCTGCCTTTTGAACTAATGTGCGATGCTAGTGATTATGCAGTTGGGGCCGTGTTAGGGCAGCGCAATGACAACCATTTCAGGCCGATTTACTACGCGAGTAAGACGCTAGACGCAGCCCAAACCAATTACACGACCACTAAAAAGGAGATGTTAGTCGTCGTGTTCGCTTTCGACAAGTTCAGGTCATATCTTATCCTATCTAAGGTTGTTCTGTTTACTGACCACTCGGCTCTTAAGTACTTGTTAGCAAAGATGGATGTGAAGCCATGGCTGATCAGGTGGATCCTACTACTTCAAGAATTCGATATAGAGATCCGTGACAAGAAGGGTGCGGAGAATCCAGCGGCGGACCACCTCTGTCGACTAGAGGAGTCCGAAATTTACCACAAGGACGGAAGGACTATACAAGACAGATTCTCGACGAGCACCTGTACTTGATACAAGTGGTAAGTGACTATACCCCGTGGTTTGCAGATTTCGCTAACTATCTTGTTGCGAGTGTCCTACCGAAGGAGTACACTAGTCAGCAAAAGAAGAAATTCTTTTCTGACCTGAGGTACTACTTTTGGGAAGACCCGTATCTTTTCAGGCGATGCGCAGACCAGGTGCTACGTCGATGCGTCTCCTTCCCAGAGACGACACAGATCCTTAGGCACTGCCACAACGGACCGACCGGAGTGCATTACGCAGCCAACAGAACTGCTCAGAAGGTGTTGGAAAGCGGATACTACTGGCCCACGATTTTCAAGGATGCCCCAAAGGTGCGTTGACACTTGTGAGCAGTGTCAACGCGCAGAATCTCTCGAAACGCGACGAAATGCCCCAGAACTTTATTCTAGTTTGTGAGATATTTGACGTATGGAGTATAGATTTTATGGGTCCATTTCCTAGCTCCTATAATAATAAGTACATTCTAATTGCTGTCGATTATGCGTCCAAGTGGCCTGAGGCGCAAGCCTTACCCATGAACGACGCTAGGGTAGTCGTTAGATTTTACGTGCACTGTTTTCACGCTTTGGGTCACCTAGATGCATTATTAGCGGTAGGGGTACACATTTCTGTAACACCCAGTTTGCACGCTCATTAGAACGTTATGGTTTTAGACACAGCCTATCCACCCCGCACCACACCCAAGCCAGCGGTCAGGTCGAGGTAGTAAATCATGAGCTGAAACTCCTAGAGAAGACCATAGAAAGGGAACCGTAGGGAGTGGGCGAATAAGTTGAATGATGCACTTTGGGCATATAGGAATGCATATAAGACGCCTATATGCACTACACCGTACAGATTAGTCTATGGGAAGGCGCCCCATAGAAATCGAGCATAAGGCCTATTGGGCAATTAAGTCCTTGAATTTTAACAAATACACGTCACGATTTAAGAACTCATGAAACATTCAAAGACGCATTTTGTCGAACACGTAACGGGCAAGCCAAGTATGCATTTCAAATCCAACATCGATCAATCAAACACATTCCTAAACGTCGCATGATGAATTAACACGATATAGACCACGAAAAGCACAAATTCACCAGAAATTATCAAAATCCCCAAATTTGAAATTAGGGTTCCTAGTCCCAAATTTGAAATTGATGACGCAATCAACGAATTAAGCATACCCAACGTGTTATTAGCATGTATGTGGCCATAAAAGAGCAAGACGAACACCAAATTAGACCCAATTTCGAAAACCCAATTTGAAAATTAGGGTTCTTCGTCATAGAAATCGAAATTCATGTGTAACGTCAACGAATTAGACATGCCCATGATGTCAATAGCACGTAACGAAGTTAGGAAAGCACCATTATACCCAAATTAGTAATATGAAACGAAATCCCCAAATTGAAACGAGTTAGGGTTGGGAAGAGAAATTGCATACCTTGGAATTTTCCTAGATTAATTCGAGGGTAAGTGGTTCACGCGGAGATGAGGGGGGCGGCCCGGTGTTAGGTGGTGTTGGTAGGTGGTAATTTAAGGTGGTTTGGGTGGTGATGGTTGGAGAAGAGAAGAGGTCGCGAGAGAGAGAGAGAGAGAGAGAGAGAAGAGAGAGAGAGAGAGAGAGAGAGAGACTTTTTTGCCTTTTAAAACCGTGCCCGTCACGGCCATGACGTATGAGGCACGGGCTATGACACGAGGCAGTGTTTGCCTCCGATGGTCGTCATGGCCGTGTTGACTACTTCGCAGGCCGTGACACCATCGAAATCCCTTTTTTTATTATTTGTCGAGTCACGGCCGTAAAGGTGTACACCTATGGCCGTGACTTGAGGCAGAGAGCTCGAGAGGTTCTCGACTTCAGTCACGGCCGTGATGGCTTAAGCCATTGGCCGTGACAATGGACAGTATGCGAAGATAGGTACGTCACGGCCGTGATGGCTTAAGCCATCGACCGCGACACCTTTTTTTTAGGGTTCTCGACAGGCTTGCTGGGCTAACATCCCACTTCTGACACCATTGTTTTTGACTAAGCTATTGTCTAAAACATAAGCGAAAATACCTGGATTGCCTCCCAAGAAGCGCTTACTTTACCGTCTTTAGCTGGACGTCTTTTCGTTCGCTCAAGTTTGGAAGTCCAGGTATAGCACTTCTTTCTCGATCACGTCTTCCTCGCCTGCGGGATAGTGCTTCAACCTGTGGCCGTTCACCTTGAAAGTAGCCTGCTCCGTACCTGAAATCTCAACAGTACCATAAGGGAAAACACGGGTAACAGTGAACGGTCCCGACCAACGTGATCTAAGTTTGCCGAGAAAGAGTCTAAGTCGAGAGTTACAGAGGACTTGGTCCCCTTCCTGAAACTGCCGGTTTTGCCTAATTTTCTTGTCATGATAAGCTTTCGAGCTTTCCTTATACATTCAGCGTTATCATAAGCGGATAAGGCCACTCGTCTAACTCTCTAATTTGGAGTTGCCGTTTTCCGCCGGCGTCCCCCAAATCAAAATTCAAGGACTAAATTGCCCAATAGGCCTTATGCTCGATTTCTATGGGGCGCCTTCCCATAGACTAATCTGTACGGTGTAGTGCATATAGGCGTCTTATATGCAGTCCTATATGCCCAAAGTGCATCATTCAACTTATTCGCCCACTCCCTACGGTTTCCTTTCTATGGTCTTCTCTAGGAGTTTCAGCTCATGATTTACTACCTCGACCTGACCGCTGGCTTGGGGGTGGTGCGGGGTGGATAGGCTGTGTCTAAAACCATAACGTTCTAATGAGCGTGCAAACTGGGTGTTACAGAAATGTGTACCCCTACCGCTAATATTGCATCTAGGTGACCCAAAGCGTGAAAACAGTGCACGTAAAAATCTAACGACTACCCTAGCGTCGTTCATGGGTAAGGCTTGCGCCTCAGCCCACTTGGACGCATAATCGACAGCAATTAGAATGTACTTATTATTATAGGAGCTAGGAATGGGACCATAAAATCTATACTCCATACGTCAAATATCTCACAAACTAGAATAAAGTTCTGGGGCATTTCGTCGCGTTTCGAGAGATTCTGCGCGTTGACACTGCTCACAAGTGTCAACGCACCTTTGGGGCATCCTTGAAAATCGTGGGCCAGTAGTATCCGCTTTCCAACACCTTCTGAGCAGTTCTGTTGGCTGCGTAATGCACTCCGGTCGGTCCGTTGTGGCAGTGCCTAAGGATCTGTGTCGTCTCTGGGAAGGAGACGCATCGACGTAGCACCTGGTCTGCGCATCGCCTGAAAAGATACGGGTCTTCCCAAAAGTAGTACCTCAGGTCAGAAAAGAATTTCTTCTTTTGCTGACTAGTGTACTCCTTCGGTAGGACACTCGCAACAAGATAGTTAGCGAAATCTGCAAACCACGGGGTATCGTCACTTACCACTTGTATCAAGTACAGGTGCTCGTCTAGAATCTGTCTTGTATAGTCCTTCCGTCCTTGTGGTAGTTTCGGACTCCTCTAGTCGACAGAGGTGGTCCGCCGCTGGATTCTCCGCACCCTTCTTGTCACGAATCTCTATATCGAATTCTTGAAGTAGTAGGATCCACCTGATCAGCCATGGCTTCGCATCCGTCTTTGCTAACAAGTACTTAAGAGCCGCGTGGTCAGTAAACAGAACAACCTTAGATAGGATAAGATATGACCTGAACTTGTCGAAAGCGAACACGACGACTAACATCTCCTTTTTAGTGGTCGTGTAATTGGTTTGGGCTGCGTCTAGCGTCTTACTCGCGTAGTAAATCGGCCTGAAATGGTTGTCATTGCGCTGCCCTAACACGGCCCCAACTGCATAATCACTAGCATCGCACATTAGTTCAAAAGGCAGCCCCCAGTCAGGGGCTACCATAATAGGTGCTGCGATAAGTCGCTCCTTAAGTAAATTGGAAGCATGCATGCACTCATTATTAAACTCAAAAGGAGCATCTTTCTCAAGTAATCTAGACATGGGTCGAGCAATCTTGGAAAATCCTTAATAAACCTACGATAAAACCCAGCATGTCCTAGAAAACTCCTAATCAATCTCACGTTCAAGGGGACAGGCAATTTTCTATAGTTTCCAACTTAGCTTGGTCCACTTCGATTCCTCTAGAGGAGATCTTATGGTCCAGAACTATGCCCTCGCGAACCATGAAGTGGCACTTTTCCGAATTAAGTGCCAAATTCGTTTCCTCGCATCGTGCGAGTACGAGCTTCAAATTAGACAAGCATGCATCAAACGACGAACCAAATTCAGAAAAATCATCCATAAATACCTCCATTACCGCACCTACCAGTTCGTCGAATATGGCCATCATGCATCGCTGGAAGGTGGCTAGGGCATTGCAAAGGCCGAATCGCATCCTTCGGTACGCGAACGTCCCGAACGGGTAAGTGAAGGTGGTCTTCTCTTGGTCCTCTGGCGCTATAGGGATTTGCAGATATCCTGACAAACCATCAAGGAAGCAATAAAATGAGTGACCGGCTAACTTTTCTAACATCTGATCAATAAAAGGTAGGGGAAAATGGTCCTTTCGCGTGGCGTCGTTCAACTTCCTGTAATCGATGCAGACGCACCACCCAGTCCCGGTTCTCGTCGGAATCAACTTGTTCTTGTCCTTGGTGACGACCGTCATGCCTCCATTCTTTGGGACCACTTGGACCGAGCTGACCCATGCGCTGTCTGAAATGGGGTAGATCATCCCTTCGTCTAATAACTTGACCACGTCCTTCTTTACGACGTCCTGCATGTTGAGATTGAGGCACCTTTGACGTTGAGCGATTGGCTTGAAATCGTCCTCCATGAGGATCTTATGCGTGCATTAGCTCGGTTTGATACCCCTTATGTCGGATATCTTCCGCGCCAAGGCCTTCTTGTGTGCTCTCAACACGTCCAAGAGCTGCGCCTGCTGTTCGTCGTCGATGCTCGACGAGATGATGGCTGGTAGCCCTTTGTTTCTGTCGCGAAATGCGTACTCGAGGTGGTCGGGCAGCGGCTTCAATTCTAGGACCGGTGGCTCCTCGACCGAGCTCTTTTCCTTGTCCTCTTCACGGCTCTCGTCGATGGATGTGATGGGCTTGTCGACTTCCTCCCCACACTCATCGATTTCCATTAGGGGGGTCGGTAACTGAAATTTTCGGTTATAAAAATCTCAAACCGAATACCGAACCGAAGTTAATCGGTTCGGTTCGGTAATTACCGAAATATTTCGGTTATTTTCGATAAATAACCGAAAAACCGAACTACTTAAAAAAAACCAAAAATTAATGAAATTAGATATATTTTATTCTTCATATTTTTTTTTTCGTATTTTTAAATTATTTTTTCCTATTTTTTATTACTTTTTCTTATTTTCCTATTTTTTATTATTTTTCTTGTTTTATTTTTATGCTTAATTGTATATATATTATATATATATTATGTAAATATATATTTCGTTTATTTGATATTATTATATATATTTCGGTAATTCGGTTTTTTCGGTAACCGAATTACCGAAAAATTTCAGTTCAAATTTTTTTATACCGAATATCGAACCGAACCAAAATTTCGGTATTTGATTTGCGAACTTTCGGTATCGGTTCGGTAAGGTCGGTTTACCAACTTTTGAACACCCCTAATTGCCATGATCGTCCTGGTGTCCTCGCCCAAAACCTGTGATAGACCTTGCCCAGAAAAGAGAAAATCGTGCTCAAAAGCATATAAGTAATAACACTTATCGTCATGCTCATTACTCTTTTCGTGGAGTCGGCATTACTAAACGTAGCTTTTTCTCCATCCACTGTCAAAGTTAACGTTCCATTCCTAACGTCTGCCATGGTCTCTCCTGTGGCTAAGAACAGTCTACCTAAAATCAACGGTATCATCCTCCTCCATGTCTAAAATACCGAAATCAGCGGGAATTACGAACTTATCCACTTCAACTAAAACATCATCGATAACACCTCGAGGGTACTTTAACGATCTATCGGCTAACTGCAAGCTTATCCTAGTGGGTCGTGGTTCACCTAATCCTAAGCGCTTAAACATGGAATATGGCATTAAATTAATGCTAGCACCTAGGTCAGCTAAAGCACGCTCGACTACTAAATCTCCTATAAGACAGGGAACAGTAAAACTCCCTGGGTCCTTAAGCTTCTTTGGCAGCTTGCTCTGAAGTATAGCCGAGCACTCTCCTCGTAGGCATACTGTGGAGACGTGTTCGAGCTTCCTTCTGTTCGTCAGCAGGTCCTTCAGGAACTTGGCGAAGCTGGGCATCTGTGTATAGCTTCAACAAAGGGTAAGTTAATATGTAATTCCTTACACACATTCATAAATTTACCAAACTGCACCTCGTACAAAGGGTAAGTCTTTGGGTGGTATGGCTTCACCGGTGGTCGCTCGATCTCCTTCGCCTTTTCCTTTTCGGGCTCGACCTTCTCCTTCTCAACGTCGGCCTTCTTGATATCGTGGCCTCTGATTTCCTCCACTTCGGGCTCATCGTGGTTCTCGAAGTTGGCGGTCTTCTTCGCCTTCTTCTTGGCGGGCACTTCTTGCAGTTCTCGTCCGTTCCTCAGGGTCACAGCCTTGCAATACTCCTTTGGATTCGGCTCGGTGTATCTTGGGAGCAATCCCTGAGTACGCCCCGCCAATTGTTCCGCTATCTGGCCCAGCTGTTGCTCCAGCTTCTTGCGAGGCGTCCGTGTTCTGGGCACGTACGTCGTTCGCTTCCATATACTCCTCCATCTTCGTCATCCGGCTCTTGTGGGCTGCAGCAATGTTGCTGAAGTTCGTGAGGAGCACCGTCATCATGTCTTTCATCTCCCTCATATCATCAGATCCTCCTACAGGGTGCGTTCTGATACTGGCGTGGCGCCCCGTTTTGGAAATCGGACGGCCTAGGTTGAAATCCTGGCGGTCCTTGCCCCTGGTGGTTCTGATTCCCATACGCCAAGTTGGGATGTGCTCGAGGCTGGAAGCTTCGCTGGCCACCTTGGTAATTTCTCATGTAATCTACATGCTCCAGCGACTGCCCGAGCTGGCATTCGGACATTTCATGGGCTGCACCACAGATCCCGCACAATGGTACGTATAGTGTGTGCTGCATGTGCGGTGGTCGTCACGGTATTCACGGGGTGTTTCACCCGAATTTCGAGAGTAGTGCGCCAATGACTGTCTGCAACTGAGAGTTTGTCGCAGTGATTTGTTGCTGGAGCGCCTCGAATGTGGCATTTGTAGCCGTCTCCTCGCTCACTCCGAATATGCCTGGTGTCTTCATCCTCGTATTGCCCCTCATGAAGCTGTTCATCGAGTAGTCCTCAATCAGATTCCAAGCATCGGTTTCATTGAGCTTCACGAGTCCTCCTCCTACGGCTCCGTATAGCATGTGAACGGTCTGGTCATTGAGCCCCTCGTGGAATCGATTGATTTGGGCTGCCTTTGACATCCCGTGTTGTGGGCACCTCTTCAGTAGCGCCTTGTATCGCTCCCACACCTAGTAGAGGTTTTCTGAATCCTTATGGTGGAAAAGGGAGATCTCCGTATTCAGCCTTAGCACCTTTGATAATGGGAAGTAATGGTTGATGAAAGCGGCTCGCATCTCCTCCCAGTTGTGATCTATCTGGGCGGCAATATATCCAACCAGTCCTTCGCCCTGAACTTGAGCGAAAATGGGAACAACATCAACTTAATCGCATCGTCCGGGACACCGTTGATCTTGTTGGTGTTGGTCACTGCAAAAAAGGCCTTCAGGTGTGAGTAGACTGGGCCGTCTGGAAAATCATATGAGCCAAGAATGCTTCAGCTCGAAGTTGTTCTCGATCGGTGGGATGACAATTGCTGACTCAGTACCAATGTTTTAAAAAGCGCATAGAGCAGTGTGTCGCGTTTTAGTGTCGGTAGCGCGTAGCATAAATAGCGTAGCGCATTGCGTGAGTATTTCGGATAATCTAAATATAATACAATAAATAATATATAATATATAATAAATATAAATATGGTCACTTTTTATATCGTTACTGTATTTATGAGACTAAATAATCTATATTTTCTTTAGAAATTCAATGAAATAAAAAATAAGATATAAATAATTGATTAAAATCTAAAATTTAAATATAGATGAATTATATAGTAAGAGTTTATACAATTCCAAAATAAAACATGACTCCTATCAATTAAATAATCATTCTTGTTACTGTTTACTATAAGTACAACTAAAATGAGTTATTAAAATGATTCTTATAACTATCGAAAATTAGATTGGTATAAAAAATATATGATATGCATGTCATTATGATCGTCATAAAACAAGGAATAAATTGGATATGTTTATGTATTTTTATCATATAAATTACTCAAAATAAATACGCTTTAATTATTCAATAGAAGTCTAAATGAAAAATGATTAAAAATAAGAAAATATTAGCTGTCACTTTATGTCCCAATCAACCTTATGTCAGAGCAAGAAATGCGTTTAAAAACCTTCTCCGTCGCTAAACAAGAAATAAAGCATTTTTCGACGGAATATCCGTCGAAAAAAGAAAAAAAAAACGCGAAATTAAAGACGCGTTGGAGCGTTTTGATGGAGAACCACGCGATCGCGCGCGTCGAAGCCCGCGATCCAACGCATTTTAAAACACTGCTCAGCACCTACCGCCTAGCGCGGCATTATTGAGGAAATCTTGTAGTGATGGCTCCTCCTCTGGAATGTGATGGATGGGCACTCTGTGGTCCGCCATTCTTACTTCTGTGTCTGGGCTGTCTATGGATGCCTCTACACAAGAGTGTTGGGTCGATTCCTGCGAACTGTCCTCTGAATAGCAGACTAAAGGATCATGAGAGCTAGTGGAAGCTCCTTCACATTCGTGATTGAGTTGCCTTCGTAACTTTCGCTCAAAATCTGGGTCTGCTTCAACGATGGGACCCGATGGGTGGCTTCGGGTCATTCACCGCTGAATCGTGCCTTAGAAAGCGAAATTGAAAATTAGCAAAGAAGTAAATAAATACGTCGAAAAGAATACGAGACTAAAAATGACGTAGGAGAACAAATAACGCAAATAACACAAATAATGCAAATAGTAAAAAGCAAAGAAAACGTCGAATAAAAGTGGCTAAAGTACCGACTACGCTGTTCCTAATATCAATCTATTCCCCGACCACGGCGCCAAAAACTTGATCGACACGTGGTGTGCTAATATAAATTGCCAGTGTGTAATACCCGAAAATCTTAATACGGGATTTTGCTATAATTATCTGTATAATTATTTTCAGATTAGGAAACTTGATAATGAAATTTAAGCACAACGAAAATATGACTATTAATAGCACTTACTTATCTCGAAATTTATCTAAAGAATTTCAGATAATCTATACAATATTTTCATAAATTAGTTGGGCCATACATGACTTGATCGAATTTTGAACAAGACCCTAATTAATCAGACATATTAAAAGAATGAGCTTACTTAGACTTAAAGAAAGACTCACAATAGACCAACTTGTCTAATCAATCGATAGTTTCAAAGCCTTCATGTATATCTCATAGTAACATAAACACTAAGCAAGGCAAACCTATTAACGAGAAGAAAAATCAAGAGCAGAGATATAATTCAAAGCAAACATAAGGAATATAGAAGCTCTAACAAATCGAAAATCAAACCTTGAAGTACATGAGGTAAAGCTCTATCACTAGTATGTAACTATTTTATGCTTAACGCGTGTTCGTGGGTTGAGATGTCTTGCGTGAGGAAATACTAATTTGATGAGTAGCTCAGAGTTAAGTTTTAAATTAGAATTCATGTCTTAGCTATTCATATTATGACGTACGAATATTTAGTGAGCTTTCAAATAGAAGCCGTTGTCGTTTGTTAGGGTTTCGAATGATCTCATGCCTAACACTATGAACTTTCGAAATTATGTCATGCTTAGAAAACCCTGATTCCTTAGAGTCGGCTCATAGATTTGGTAAGCATCCTAAGAGATAAAATATGTACTGATGAATTTTGATATGGGACGGATTCGTGGGAATTTCGATGATTTAGGGCGTACCACTTTCTGGAATTAGCATAAGTTTTGAAGCTGATGTTAGTGATAAATGAATTTAATTTTTAGGGATTTTCAATGAATCACGATGTTAGTTTCGGGCGATAGAAGGTGCTTTAGAAATTTCAATCGAGCGATTTTACTGGTTCTTGAGTCTTAGAATATTAAAATAATCACATTCGGTCGATTAGATGAGAATTATGTGATTTCGACCGATTTGAGTATATGATAAAATCGGGCAATTTGATGGTGACTAAAAGCTCGGCAAAATCCTTCCCATGCTTGACAAATCGGGCGATCAAAGGGTAGGCACTCTCCAACAAATCGGGCGAAATGATGACGTAATTGAAGCTCGGCGATTTACCATGCAATCGGGCGATGCATGCATGAATCGGGTGAGACTAGACTTTATTCATGCTCAAATCGGACGACTACAAAATCGGCGAAACTCAATTGCGTACTTGATGAAATCGGGAATTCAGGTGGTTCTATAATCGGGCGAAATTAGGACTTGCAAGTTATAGAATCGGCCGATTTATACCCTAAGGAGATTCTCGGCAAAAGTGAGTTCACATGTATGTTATCAGGCGATTTGAGATAGAAACAATCAAAACCATGTGAGCAAATGAAATGTAGTCCTAACCTTAATATAATTTAGACTACCAATCGGGCGTTGACTCAATATTAGCCCTAAGTCGGGCGATCTAGGTTATCTCAAGCCTAGAATATTTTAATAAATTCTAATATAATTATTTTAGGCTGTACAGTCCGAGGGTTAGTACAGATACTAACAATATTTATTTATTCAATGGATCGACCTATAGAGACTCCACCAGAATTCATATTTGACTATAGCGGGAGGACAGATAGGTGGATCATCCATCTACAATACGTAAACACATACATGAATTATGTGTTTTCATGTGCTCCTATGATTTTCGTGACTTACGTGATTTACCTGTTGTACGTACGTTTTATGTAAATCATGTTTTATGATATTTATATATGCATGGCATGTGCATAACACGTTAGGGTGAGAGATGGTTATACCGTATCGAGACGGTAGTGATATGAGATAGTGACGTACGGGGGTAGAATGAGATGCTTGTGTTTTGCGACTCTTAGAGGAGTCGAGGTTGGGCTCACCGGGCACCTGACAGAGACAGACGTGATCGATCTGACGTGATCGATTCGAGGTGCATACCGCCGGATGGGATTTTTGATTTGTGCGGGAGATATACGACCTGGCAGGAGGACATTGACGTGATCGATCAGTGACTACCGGCGTAGCTCGGCGCGAGACTTGGGGGTGGCCTCCCAGTAGTCTATTGCGCGCGGAGGTGTCGAGCCTAACCTAGGGCCCTGTGTTGTGTGAAATAGGAATGTGGGAAAAGAAAGAGTGTGCATTTATATGTGAGATATTGGGAATTAAGGTTGAGTGCACACTTGCATACATGCATGTTTATTCACCTACTGGGCCAATCGCTCAGTGTTTACGTGTTGTAGGTACTGAGTCTGACGCTGATATGCGTCAAGACTGAGGCGGCTGGTGGCGGTGCTCCATGGACTTTTGAGGGCGGAGCGGTACATTGATGAAGACCCGTGGAGCGGCTTTAGGGCCTTTTGCTCTTTTGATATTTTGGGGCTTTGGCCCATGTATAGTGATAACGTTGTAGACAGATGATTATATTAATATATATTATTTTAGGAAAATGTTTTAATTAGACGGGCCTTCCGCGGCTTACGTTGCGGAATCCGCCACTAATCCTAATTAGAAAACGAGGGTCGCCATAGGTGGTATCAGAGCTTCGGCTTTAGATTATGAAGACTGTCCATGTACTGCCGCTCAAGAGCCTGGAGAACCAGCCTGGCTTGTAATTTTAAAGATTGATTATGTGATTACGCGTTACTTAATATATGTGTTTTCTGTGAATGATTGTAGAACTAGTAAAAAATGCCAAGAACACGTAGAGAACTTGGTGAAACCAGCCGTAGGGCGGGGTCTGAGTCCCCACCTAATGAGGACCGCTCTACCATCCTTCAATTAACTGATCTGATCCGACGACAGTCAGATCAGATTAACGACCAAATTCACCGTCAGAATTCCTCGGAACGTCATGCATCCCCATTAGAACGTCTAGAAGCTGCCGGGGAGAGGTTCCGTAGACTAAATCCCCCTGCCTTCGAGGAGGCTGCCGATCCTACTAACGCGGAGGATTGGCTCAGAACTATCGAAAGTATGTTTCGCGTCAGTCATCTGCCTGATACTGAGAAGGTGACTTGCGCTACCTTCATGTTGCGTGGGAACGCGGGCTACTGGTGGGATACCATTCAGGTGCTCGAGGATCCCACTACGATGACCTGGGAGAGGTTCAAAATGCTCTTCCGAGGGAAGTAGTTCACGGCGCCAGATCGGACGCAGAAGCTGAACGAATTCATTAACCTCAAACAAGGAGGAATGTCAATGGCGGATTACATCCGCAAGTTCGAGCAACTCTCGAGGTTTGCGCCACATATAGTGGCTACAGATGAGCTGAAGATTGAGCATTTTCTGGAAGCTCTCAAAACCCGAGATCTTCTGAAGCATAAGCATGTGCGATACCGAAGGGAAGACTTATGCACGCATTGCTGAGCGAGCAATCCTAGCCGAACAGGCGGAGAATATAGATGCAAAGGCACAAGACGCATAAAGGAAGACAGAAGTGCAACAAGGAGGAGGAAATCAGAAACGTCCGTTCTTTGGCAAGAATCTGAATAATCGTGGGAATCAACCAGGCCAGCAAAACTGGAGACCGAGGCCGAACCAAGAACCAGCTAACGTGTCAAACCGACCCCCAAACACTGTACCTCAGTGTCGACAGTGTGGGCGCTACCACTACGGAGAATGCCATTGGACAAGACCAAACCCAACTCCCTAGTGTTTTCGGTGTGGAAAGATTGGCCACTATGCCAGGGTTTGTAACGAGAAAAATACCACAAGCTCCGAATCAACCTTTAATCCGACCTCCACCGGTACCAGCACGAGTTTTTACTCTGACGAATGAGGAGACAGAAGCAAATCCTTCTGTAGTAACGGGTACGTTGACTATCTATAACGTGCCCACTTCCGTACTAATGGACTCTGGGGCCACACATTAGTTTGTGTCGGCCAAGTATGTGGAAAAGGTTGGAGCCTCTCCTACCTTATCTGAATGTAATTATGTAGTTACCTTACCACCCGGTGATCGAACGAGCACTAATCAAGTGCTGAAAGCATGCTCCGTGATCATTGAGGGTAGAAAATTGAGCGTCGACCTAATTGTGATCCCAATGAACGACTATGATGCTATTTTGGGATGGATTGGCTTTCGAAATATGGAGCCATCATAGATTGCAATAAGAAGGTCGTCAAATTCCAGCTGCCCGAAGAAGAAGCATTCACTTTTTCGGATAAAACATATAGGAATAGTATTCCGAGAATATCAGCTTTAAAGGCTCAACGACTCTTGAGGTCAGGTTGTGAGTCTTATCTCGTGTATGCAGTAAAGGCGGAGGACTTACCTCAGCCGGAACTAAAAGACGTACCTGTAGTCAACGAATACACTGATGTATTTCCCGATGATCTCCCGGGGTTACCCCTCGAGAAATACAGTTCACGATAGATCTGATCCCGAGGTCTGCCCCAATCTCTAAAGCCCCTTACCGTTTAGCGCCAAATGAGTTAAAGGAGTTGACGGAACAGCTGGAGGACCTACTATCTAAAGGGTTTATCCAGCCGAGTTTTTCACCGTGGGGCGCACCCGTCCTTTTTGTGCAAAAAAAGGATGGGTCGATGCGACTGTGCATCTACTATCAAGAATTGAATAAGATCACGATTAAGAATAAATATCCCCTGCCAAGAATCGATGATTTATTCGACCAGCTACAAGGAGCGACGTATTCCCACAAAATTGACCTCCGTTCGGGATACCATCAGTTAAAGATCAGGGAGGTAGATTTTCCTAAAACCGCATTCAGTACGAGGTACGGCCATTACGAGTTTCTGGTCATGCCTTTTGGACTGACAAATGCCCCAACTACTTTTATGGACTTGATGAATCGGGTCTTTAAGACTACCTCGATCGGTTTGTTATCGTCTTTATCGACGATATCCTGATCTACTCTAAGACAAGAGATGAACACAAAAGCCATCTGCGAACTGTCTTAGGAATCCTGCGAGAGAAACAGCTCTACGCCAAATTCAAGAAGTGTGATTCTGGCTTGAGCAAATGGCTTTCTTGGGACACGTAATTTCTGGGAATGAAATCTCTGTGGACCCGAGTAAGATCGAAGCTGTGAATAACTGGCCACGACCTACTACTCCTACTGAGGTCCGGAGTTTTCTTGGACTTGCGGGATACTACCGTAAGTTTATAGCGGACTTCTCCAGTATTGCCTCTACATTGACCAATCTGACGAGGAAAAACATTCCATTCAAATGGACTGAAGCATGTGAGCAAAGCTTCCAGGAGCTGAAGAAACGTCTCACCTCTGCCCCGATTTTAACAATACCATCGGGAACGGGAGGATTCTCAGTTTATAGCGATGCCTCGAAAAACGGACTGGGATCCGTGTTGATGTAGAATGGTAAAGTAATCGCATACGCCTCCAGGCAATTGAAGGAATACGAGAAGAACTACCCGACCCATGACCTAGAATTAGCAGCAGTGGTCTTCGCTTTAAAGATTTGGAGACACTACCTTTACGGAGAAAGGTGCGAAATCTTTACATACCATAAGAGTCTGAAGTATTTCTTCAGCCAGAAAGAGCTGAATATGAGAGCGACGATGGCTGGAGCTCGTAAAAGACAACGACTACGTCATCAGTTATCATCCGGGCAAAGCGAATGTAGTCGCAGACGCGCTCAGTCGAAAGGCGATGAACACAGAGTTGCACAGACTTGGAGTAGAAGCGAGACTAGCAACGTTGACTCTACAACCTACGTTGCTAGAACGCATCAGAGAAGCACAAGAAGAGGATGAATTTTACCTGAAGGTGAAAGATGCACTACCCGAGGACTTCAAAGTCCGAGAAGATGGAATCTTGCTGTACAAGAATCGACTATACGTACCCAATGATGAAGAGCTACAGCGAATAATAATGACAGAAGCACATGCAACAACTTACTCAGTACACCCAGGTGCGACAAAGATGTACCAAGACTTGCGGGTCACGTATTGGTGGCCGAGAATGAAGAAGGACATCGTCACGTTCGTAAGTAAAAGTATGACGCGCCAACTGATCAAAGCGGAACACCAGCGACCAACTGGAACTTTGCAGCCTTTACCGATTCCTGAAGGGAAATGGGACCATATCACGATGGACTTCGTCATTGGTTTGCCTAAGACGACGAAAGGCCACGATGCCATTTGGGTGATTATTGATCGCCTAACCAAATCAGCCCATTTCATTCCTATCAGCTCTACTTTTTCCATGGAAAGGTATGCTGAATTATATATTCAGGAAATTGTTCGATTCCATTGACCAATCTCTATTGTCTCGGACCGAGATTCGAGATTTCTATCGAACTTTTGGCAGAGCTTACAGAAAGCAATGGGTACTAAGCTCTCGTTCAATACTGCATATCATCCCCAGACCGACGGGCAGTCGAACGGACGATCCAAACCCTTGAGGATATGTTACGAGCCTGCGTGCTAGACTTCAAGGGAAATTGGAGCAAATATTTGCAGTTGATCGACTTCGTACAATAATAGTTTCCATTACGATCGGAATGGCGCCTTATGAGGCATTATACGGACGCAAGTGCCGATCTCCAGTCCATTGGGACGAAATCGGCGAACGAACTTTATTGGGACCAGAAATGATTCGTGAAACGACAGAAGTGATAACAAAAATATGAGAAAGGATGCGAACGGCTCAGAGTCGACAGAAACGTTATGCAGATCATCGGCGACGGCCATTGGAATTCACGGAGAAGTAGCAAGTATTTCTAAAGATTTCCCGATGAAGGGAGTAATGCGCTTTGGAAGGAAGGGCAAGCTAAGTCCCAGATACATAGGCCCATTCAAGATAGTTAAACGAGTCGGTGATGTTGCGTACCAGTTGGAATTACCGACTTCGTTATCACAAGTTCACGACGTATTCACGTATCGACGTTACGAAAGTACGTCGCGGACCCGAGCCACTTTGTTCAGAACGAGCTTCTTTATGAACAGCTCAAGCCTGACTTGAGTTACGAAGAGAAGCCTGTAGAAATTTTGATGTACGAGTCGAAACAACTCAGAATAAGACTATTCCGATAGTAAAGTCTTGTGGCAGAATCAATCAGTTAAGGAAGCCACTTGGGAACGTGAGGATGAAATGAGAGTTCGTTATCCCGAATTATTCTAGTCGGCGTAATTTCGGGGACGAATTCCCTTAAGGGGGAAGGATGTAATACCCGAAAATTTTAATACGGGATTTTGCTATAGTTATCTGTATAATTATTTTTCAGATTAGGAAACTTGATAACGAAATTTAAGTCATACAACGAAAATATGGCTTTTAATAGCACTTACTTATCTTAATATCTAAATTTATCCAAAGAATTTGAGATAATCTATACAATATTTTTATAAATTAGTTGGGCCATACATGACTTGATCGAATTTTGAAATTAATCAGACATATTAAAAGAATGAGCTTACTTAGACTTAAAGAAGACTCATCATAGACCAACTTGTCTAATCATTGATAGTTTCAAAGCCTTCATGTATATCTCATAGTAACATCAACACTAAGCAAGGCAAACCCTCTCAACGAGAGAAAAACTCAAGAGAGAGATATAATTCAAAACAAACATAAGGAATATAGAAGCTCTAACAAATCGAAATCAAACCTTGAAGTACGGGAGGTAAAGCTCTATCACTAGTATCTAACTATTTTATGCTTAACGCGTGTTCGTGGGTTGAGATGTCTTGTGTGAGGAAATAGTAATTTAATGAGTAGCTCAGAGTTAAGTTTTAAATTTGAATTCATGTCTTAGCTATTCATATTATGACATACGAATTTTTAGTGAGCTTTCAAATAGAAGCCGTTGTCGTTTGTTAGGGTTTCGAATGATCTCATGCCTAACACTATGAACTTTCGAAATTATGTCATGCTTAGAAAACCCTGATTCCTTAGAGTCGGCTCATAGATTTGGTAAGCATCCTAAGAGATAAAATATGTACTGATGAATTTTGATATGGGACGGATTCGTGGGAATTTCGATGATTTAGGGCGTACCACTTTCTGGAATTAGCATAAGTTTTGAAGCTGATGTTAGTGATAAATGAATTTAATTTTTAGGGATTTTCAATGAATCACGATGTTAGTTTCCGGCGATAGAAGGTGCTTTAGAAATTTCAATCGAGCGATCTTACTGGTTCTTGAGTCTTAGAATATTAAAATAATCAAATTCGGTCGCTTAGATGAGAATTATGTGATTTCGACCGATTTGAGTATATGATAAAATCGGGCGATTTGATGGTGACTAAAAGCTCGGCGAAATCCTTCCCATGCTTGACAAATCGGGCGATCAAAGGCTAGGAACTCTCCAACAAATCGGGCGAAATGATGACGTAATTGAAGCTCGGCGATTTACCATGCAATCAGGCGATGCATGCATGAATCGGGCGAGACTAGACTTTATTCATGCTCAAATCGGACGACTAAAAAATCGGCGAAAATCATTGCATACTTGATGAAATCGGGCAATTCAAGGGGTTGTATAATCGGGCGAAATTAGGACTTGCAAGATATAGAATCGGCCGATTTATACCCTAAGGAGATTCTCGGCGAAAGTGAGTTTACATGTATGTTATCGGGCGATTTGAGATAGAAACAATCAAAACCATGTGAGCAAATGAAATATAGTCCTAACCTTAATATTATTTAGACTACCAATCGGGCGTTGACTCAATATTAGCCCTAAGTCGGGCGATCTAGGTTATCTCAAGCCTAGAATATTTTAATAAATTCTAATATAATAATTTTAGGCTGTACAGTCGGAGGGTTAGTACAGATACTAACAATATTTATTTATTCAGTGGATCGACCTATAGAGACTCCACCAGAATTCATATTTGACTATAGCGGGAGGACAGGTAGGTGGATCATCCATCTATAATACGTAAACACATACGTGAATTATGTGTTTTCATGTGATCCGATGATTTTCGTGACTTACGTGATTTACCTGTTGTACGTATGTTTTATGTAAATCATGTTTTATGATATTTTTATATGCATGGCATGTGCATATCACATTAACGGTGAGAGATGGTTATACCGTATCGCGACGGTAGTGATATGAGATAGTGACACGGGGGTAGAATGATATGCTTGTGTTTGCAACTCTTAGAGGAGTCGAGGTTGGGCTCACCGGGCACCTAGCGGAGACAGACGTGATCGATCTGTCTACTCGGACGTGATCGATTCGAGGTGCATACCGCCGGACTGGATGTTTGATTGGTGCGGGAGATATACGACCTGGTAGGAGGACATTGACGTGATCGATCAGTGCACTACCGGCGTAGCTCGCCGCGAGACTTGGGGGTGGCCTCCCAGTAGTCTATTGTGCGCGGAGGTGTCGAGCCTAACCTAGGGCCCTGTGTTGTGTGAAATAGGAATGTGAGAAAAGAAAGAGTGTGCATTTATATGTGAGGTATGGGGAATTGGGGTTGAGTGCACACCTGCATACATGCATGTTTATTCACCTAATAGGCAAATCACTCATTGTTTACGTGTTGTAGGTACTGAGTCTGACGCTGATATGCGTCAAGACTAAGGCGGCTGGTGGCGGTGCTCCATGGACTTTTGAGGGCGGAGCGGTACATGGATGAAGACCTGTGGAGCGGCTTTAGGGCTTTTTGCTCTTTTGATTTTTTGGGCTTTGGCCCATGTATAGTGATAACGTTGTAGACAGATTATTATATTAATATATATTATGTTTGGAAAAAGTTTTAACTAGACGGGCCTTACGCGGCTTACGTTGCGGAAATCCGCCACTAATCCTAATTAGAAACGAGGGTCGCCACAAAGTGCGACAAGTGATGATATAAAATGAATACCTAATTACTATCACCAACGTGCGATAGGCAGTGGACTTATGATTTATAGTGCAGTAAAGTGAGTAAACGAGTATCGAACACAAGGAATAAACTGATTACTATTAATGACCTATCGACTCGATATCTAGCCTAAATAAAGTTCGCAGATGTTTGTACGAACTATTCTTACAGATCACTCCTAAGTCTACGAGAGATTCAAATAACTCGCTTAAACTGATAAGAGTACTTTCAGATGATAAGATGTGCTCGGGATTCGAATCCCGCTAGGTATTATCGACTAAGACAATGAATTATCGTTCCTACGTGGTTAAGACTAAGTCGCAGTAATTTCCTACCCACTCGCGAATTTGTATCGCCCTAAACGCTCGCGGGGATCTAAAATCCAGTAATTACTAAAGGCGAGAATCAAGTATTTGCTTTCGCCCTATACTCGAATACTATCATCTACAAACGGCCTAATCGTTGTCTAGCTGTCGCCCTAAATGATTTTCCATATATTCACTTTAACACATAGACATATTAAAGCGAAGAAATAAATTCATATAGATAAATAGACAGACGCACGAGTCACGATAAACATATGTATTAAATACGAATAAACCTAGCGCTCACTAATCCCAAACACAAGGGATTTAGCTACCACAACTGACAGAAAAATAATAAAGAAAATAAGGAACGAGGAAGAAAGACTCATAATCTTGAGTACGGCTGAATCTGGGTGGTATCGTGAATGAGCCGTCGTGAATGAGCCGCCGTTCGTCATTCAATTTGGCGTGAACTATGCGTTGATCCGTCTCTTGCGCTTCTCCAATGGAATTCTGCGTTCTTGGCATCTGTAATTCGTCTATGAGGATTTTGGGTTATGATATGAGAGGTATCCCTCCCTTTTTGAGTCGAATTTGGGCTTTTATACTGATATTCGTAACGGTCACGGCCTGGAACATGGGTCGTCACGGCCGTGACCATCACCGACTCGCTTCGTGTTTCTTTCTGCCATGTGTCACGGCCAAGTTCATTGGGTGTCACGGCCGTGACGAACTTTGATTGGACTCTCTGCCCAGTGTCACGGCCTCGTGCATGGCATGTCACGACCGTGACGTTGATCAGTGTCTTTGGTTTCGGCTTCTGCCTCGAGTCACGGCATGGTGCAAGGAGTGTCACGGCCGTTACTCACTCTAAGTCTGTGCTCTGTCTAGTGTCACCGCTTGATGCACTTTGTGTCACGGGCGTGGCTATGTACAACTTTCTGCATACTTGCTCTGTTTTGCCTCCTTCTCTCCTTTTCGCCCGGAAGTCGTCCTAAGCTCCTTCAATATCAAAATAAGTGTAAATATGGCGAATAAACGCATCAAATGATTGATAGAGCTCTATTATAACCCAATTAAATACTACGATAAATGCATTGAAATACGTTTATCAATGGTCGATTGGAGCTTCAACGTTCTATATGTGCCTCATTTAATTTGCAGTCTAGCATCTGTGTAGCAACTAACGAAGTCTTTGGATTGCATTGTATCTTTTGATGAAGATTCGTGTGTTTTGCAGGACCGCAGAACGAGAGTGCTGACTGGTACGAGTGAGGAACGAGGGGGCTCTACTACTTCAAAAAAGGAGTTCTTGCGAGTGTTTGAAGACAGTAGAAAATTGAGATATGAGAGTATGGCATCATAGAATGGGTCACCCTTCTGATAAGGTTCTACAATTCTTATCGAGTGGCAGCAATAATAAGGTCAATGTAAGTTATGAAGTATGTTTCGAGCAAAACAATGTCGTGTTTAATTTGACTCTACTATGAATAAGTCTCTGAATAATCTTGATCTCATTCACTTGGGTTTATCGGGTCCTTATCGTGCGTCGACCCACAATGGCGAATATTATTTTCTGACTAAAGTTGGCGATTGCTCCCGAGGCATGTGGGTTTATTTACTCAAAGATAAAAATGTAGTGTCCTGGACAATTCACTATTTCTTTGCTTTGGTTTGTCGACAATTTAACGAACAAATGAAAATGGTACAAAGTGATAACGGAACTGAGTTTCTTTGCTTAGTAATTATTTTTGGAGTGGCGTAATACGTCAAACTTCGTGAGGCAAATGCCTCAACAAAATGGACGTGAGAACGTAAGCATCAACATATTCTTAATATAGCTAGAGCACTCCGGTTTCAAGCTCACTTGCCCATTGAATATTCGGAGGAATGTATATTGACTGCTACGCTGCATTTTTATTAATCGGACTCCATCCCGTTCAGCACGGTCGTACACCTTATGAGATTCTTTTCGGCCACTCTCCATCGTATAAATATATTCGAGTGTTTGGATGTTTAGCTTATGCTTACAATCAAGCACGAGGTGGCAATAAATTTGTTAGTCGAAGTCGACGCTGCGTCTTTGTAGGATAACCATTGGGGAAAAATGTTGGAAATTGCGTGATTTAGAGACAGACGACCTCCAGAGATGTTAATTTTTGGAAGAGCAATTTCAGAATGTTGAAGTTGAAGATTTTTGGAAGAGCAATTTTTAGAGACACACATCTCAGAATCACGCAATACTAACCTTCAAGGGCGACAAACGAACAATCAAGAGATAAATGTTGAAGATGAAGATTTAGAAGACTCGCAATTACGTGGCAAAAATTTGGATGATATATCTATTTCTGAATATGATCGAGATGAAACTCAGAATACTCATATCGAGACTGAAGTTATTGACGAAATGGGGGACGTAACGGTAACGACTCTACTGAGCTGATTTGGGTCGAGGGCATGGACAACGACAACAAAATACACGACTGCGTGACTATGTTTTGAACAGGGGTAAATGCAAAGTACCCCTCATACACTCATCTCACCAACAACATATCTCAGGTATCACTTATCCCGTATAAAATTGTGTGAATTATAATACAATTTCTGCACCACATCGCGGTTTCTTGGCAGCTGTGACAGCAGGAGCTGAACCTAACACGTTCAATGAAGCTATGAACGATGAAAAATGGAGAGATGCAATGCGAATGGAGATTAAGGCACTCGAAAGTAATGACACGTGGTCTGTAGGGAAGCTATCACAAGGCAAACACTCTATTGGTTGCAAATGGTATGTAAGATCAAGTATAATGCCGACGGAAGGGCTTGACTACAACGAAACTTTTGCTCCAGTCGCAAAATTAGTTAATGTACGCACGTTGTTGGTTGTTGCTGCCATCAAGAAATGAGAGCTTCATCAAATAGATGTTCATAATGCATTTTTGCAAGGCGATGGAGGAAGAGGTGTACATGCGTATGACTCCAGGTTTTCATTCGGGGAGCTTTGACACTATGTGTCGGCTGAAGAAGTCTCTATACGGTCTTCGTCAAGTGCCACGATGCTGGTTTGGCACGTTAGTTGCTGTGCTTAAAAAATACGGATTTCATCAGTCTCATTCTGATTATTCTTTATTTGTTTTACGTCGATGGGATATTATGATTAATTTCCTCATTTATGTTGATGACTTTATTATCTCTGGGAATAATCACGATGCCATTCGAAAGTTCAAAATTTATTTGAGCACTTGTTTTCTTATGAAGGATTTAGGTGCATTGAAGTACTTTCTAGGATCAAAGTAGCAAAAAATTCTACGGGAATATTTTATGCCAAAGAAAGTATGCTTTGGATATTATTTCTGAGACGGGACTACTTGGATGAAAGCCAGCGTCATCTCCAATGGATTGTAATCATCATTTAGCTACTGCCACTGACACGTAGTTAGCTGATCTAGAATCTTATCATCGCTCAGTTGGACGATTTACTTATCCGTTACTCGTCCAGACTTATCCTATTGTGTTCATGCTTTGGCTCAATTTATGCATCAGCCAAGAAACTCTCACTGGAATGTTGCGCTACGGGTTGTTCTATATCTAAAAATTAGTCCAGCGCAAGAGATTTTGCTTCGTTCTAATAGCAGCCTCCAGCTTGAAGCTTGGTGCGATTCTGATTGGGCAACTTTCCCTCTGACTCGTCGATTACTTACAGGATGGTTTATTTTTCTTGGTGGATCTCCTATTTCTTGGAAAACAAAAAACAACACATGGTTTCTCGTTCTTCAGCAGAACTTGAGTATAGTCGATTGCTGCTGCTACTTGTGAAATTAAATGGTTGAGAAGTTTGCTTGCTACACTGTGCTGCGTCCACAAATAGTCAGTCTCGTTGTTCAGTGATAGTCAGACAGCTTTACACATTACAGCTAACCCCGTTTTTCATGAACGCACCAAACATATCGAAGTTGATTATCATTTTATTCGAGATGATTTATGATACGACTCACACTCGTCATGTCGGTACAACAACAACTCGCGGATATATTCACAAAGGATTTGAATGGTGTTCATTTTATACGATCTCTTCGCAAGTTGGCATCTGCGACTTGCATGACCAACTTAAGGGGGGTATTATGGCATGCATAAAACAAGGAGCTGAAAACATGGAACAATGTTTTGGTGGTAGAAATCGTGGAGTACTTTAGGCAATGTTTTAGGATTAAGCTTTATATAATTAATTTTTATTTGCTTTAGCCTTGCTATGTATTATATATACGTGTAATCTTTGTAAGAGGGACACATAGAAACACACGAATTAATCTCTTTCTCCATACGAGTTATTTCTTTCAAGTTAGTATATACCAACGATTCCTTTGGTTCAATAGCAAACCTAAAGTGGTTATCGATGCTCAGGTGGTGAAATCATTCAAAGATCCGACTCAATCATTAAATGCAGTTATATCATATTGGTTATCGACGTTTCGCTGTAATAGCAATTTTTTGAATTTTCATCCTTGTTGTTTGAAATCACGGGTGTTGATAGTAAGTCTTGTTCATTGGATACCCGTGTGAAGACTCTGTCGCGGCACAAATTTGTCAACACAACTTTGAATACCATCCACGCCCGGGCCGATGAGGGCGGGGAGTGATCGCCAGTGCCAGAGAGGTGCACGGACAAGGAGTAGTTTCTGGCAGACTTCTAGGCGAAGGGGTACATGAACGAACCGATCCGAGTCCCGAATGAGAAAGGATCTTGAGACTGAAAACGTATGAATGTGTCAGACTAAGAATCCTATAAGAGAATTGATAGTACTACTCATATCACCAAGGTAGACCTACCTTTCGGGAGTCCATCCATAAGAACATCAAAGTTAAGCGTGCATGACTTGGAGAAATCTTGGGATGGGTGACCCCATGGGAAGTAGCTCAAGCTGCGTTTGAGTGAGGACAAAGCACGCTGAAAGGTTAAATGGTGATACACTGGGGCCAGACTATCAATCGGAGTGTGGTGGGTCCAACCCCACTAGTCTCGATAGGAACCGATGATACAGTGACACCCGGTATGGGACGGGTCGTTACAACCAGGTTAGGTAAAGAATCGAACAAGGTAGATCATAATAAAAAACGATGGTACACGCTGTCACTGGTCCTATGCAGTGAACAAATCTCAGTAAGTTTTCTACTTCTTGCAAACTCTTAGATAATACCATTCATGGTAGCTTTAGATACTTTGAGAAATAAATGTAGGATTTTGGGTTGCGGTCGGAGTCTGGTCGGAGGCAGAATTTCGTGTGAAAAGGTAAGGCGAGGCGCCACCGACCGTAAGACATATCTCACTGATATGCAGTTTTCAAGTTAACGGTGGTAGTGTTCAAGATACAACGAATTTCTGAGCTCGTTATTGCACCACACCTATTTGAATTTTTCGGTGTATCGTACTTGAAAGTCAAGTTTTTCTTACTGGGAACGTAGGCACTGAGAGTGTATGAACTCGGAATGCATGAATAGGAATGAATGAATTCAACTCGTAAGGGGACCTATTTATAGTGTTTCAAATGTTGCAGGTACTGAATCTGTATTAATGCAACCTTTGGGTTCTTGACCGTTTGACTTTTTGGGTCCAGAATGCGAAAGATCGCAACTGGAGTGATCAGTCAATTAGAAGCTTCTCGACCTCCTGGTTTATATCCTCGAATCGATCTGGTTCAGTGACGGTCAGGATCACGACCTTTTGCGATCCGATGTGCCCCATTGACCCAACGAGTCATGCCACCTCAGTTACCCAGTCACCGCTTACGCGGTGCCATCTCATCCTCACATATGCACGTGTTACGTGCCATATCATCCGAGCTTCCATGTCACCGACCATCACCTCGCCGCGACATCCTCGCCAGATCATAGGTTTTGACTACTAATAACTCCTCGTGACGATGTTGTGTACAAAGTGACAAATGTGGCTACAAAGCGCTAATTGCGCACTTTTGCATGGCCACGGCGTCGGCCGAGGGAGTGGCAGCGGCCTTTGTTCAGTGCGAGGCACCTCCTCGCACCCAAGCTATCATTTTGGCCAGAATCACATTGGTCCCACTAAGTCCACTTGAGCTCATCCTTTAGCCAAGCCCACTTGAACAATCCAAATAAGGTTGTCATATATGGTGATGACTGCTTTTGTGTCTAACCAATGTGGGATTAGTATTTCCTTATTGGCTTTTAATACACTTTTAATTGGACTAACTTACAAAAAATAATTTCTTATTCACCCGAAATTGGTTTGAGCAAATAAATATTCCTTATATTCCACTCGAAACTCTCTTTATGAATCTTTCATCAATTAAAGTTTCGATTGACGGTGAAATCTCGATTATTTAAAACCGATCATATTTGACGTTTTTGGGTTAATTGACGCACTTTTTGGGCCATATAAGCCCAAATCCAAAATTGGGAACTACGACAAATTGATGAATGATAATTTTTATCAATTACCTCCCACCGATGAAGTGATGCTAATGTGAAAGATGTAACCAAGTGAATCAACTCAACAACGTCCAAAGTCACAAGATCCAATAACTGCACAAGAACCCGATCATGCTTATTAAAAGAAACAAAACTTCATTGGGAACATACATTCGGAGTAAATGATATATCATCTCTTGTTATGACAAAATAATTCATCAAGCATTTTGCATAGTCCCATAGTGAGATAAAACTCAAACGAACTTCATCATTAAACTATTCAGAAAGAACCCATGCTGCAAATCATTAATATAAACTAAAAGGTGTAAAGGAGGATTAGTGAATGCAGACTACCTCTGATAAAATGGCATAAACTCGGGAAGCTATTGTCAGGAACCCAACCTTAAAACACATGCATTTATGATATAAACTTGGATGGTTATAGTAATAGTTGACGATAAAAGAAGTGTTGTGATTTGTGAGAAATATGAAAATTAGGAATTCTTGAAAGAGTAAATTTAGAAAAAAAAATATTAATAATAATAATAAGTAGGGATAGGGAATGAAATTTTTGGAAGAAGGAAATTTCGAAATATTGGGGTTTTCACATGTATTTTCCAAAATTAAATGTATAAGGAAATTGTGATTTGCGAAATCAACTATTTTCAAAAGTCGAAGTTTGCTTTGTGAGCAATAGTTTGTGAAGTTAAAAAAACATTAATTAAATTAAATTGCTTCGGGAAGTGATTAATTAGTGAAGTTTGAGGATTAGTGAAGTTTGAGGATAGGTGAAGTTTGAATATTAGTGAAGTTGTTGATTAGTGAATTCGGGAAGGAAAAGTTTGAAAAATCAAAGTAGCACTTAACGAGAGTATTGAAAATCTAATAGGAGATAGCAAATATAATAATAAACTAATGTCAATGAGAGTATGTTGTTAAGATTTTTGGAAGAAATAGTGTTTAAAAGAAAGGGTTGAAACGTTTGGGACATTAAGATTAGTGAAGTGGATAAGTGAAAGGTTGAAAGGTTGGAGGGTCGAAGTGGAAGGTTGAAGTGAAAGGTTGGAAGGTTGAAGTGGAAGGTTGAAAGGTTGAAGTGGATTAGTGAAGTGGGGGTTGAAATGAAGTGAATAAGTGAAGTGGAAGGTTGAAGTGGATAAGTGAAGTGGACTAGTGAAGTGGAGCGTTGGCCTGAGAGATTTTAAAAAAAGACATACATAATAATAATAAAAATAAAAAAACGAAAATGAAAAAAAAAGAAGAAGAGAAATGAAAAAATAATAATCATAATAAATATATGAAAAAATTAATAAAATAAATAAAGTGATGTTGAGACAGAGTTTAGATATTTAACAAGAGTTCGGCAATTTAGCAGATTTCCGA
Organism: Craterostigma plantagineum; assembly: GCA_027422505.1. Lineage (NCBI taxonomy): Eukaryota > Viridiplantae > Streptophyta > Magnoliopsida > Lamiales > Linderniaceae > Craterostigma > Craterostigma plantagineum. Next base: position 1,845 of record JAPQWV010001466.1, on the reverse strand, counting down.
AATACGAAGAATTATGCACTTAGGGAAAATTAGAATACAGTTGATGCTGATTTAAATATAAATTCTCAGGTAGAGAGTCTAGTATTTAGTAATTAATAGACAGAAAGTTAAAAGATTGCAGATAGAAATTAGATCATGCATAATATAACATGCATGTCATGACATATTTATTTTTTAGGGATCTCATTTTTATCAATAATAATATTTTAATAGGTCCAGATTCCGAAAAGGGCAAGTATAAAGTCGAGTAATGAACGAGGCTTTAAGCCATACTGTGATTATGATATGCAACATGTGTTCTGTTCCTATGTGCTTTATGTGAATTAAATGATTGGTGAGTTTCTGATATACGCATTAATTGAAATTTTAATGTGAATTATGTGGCTATAATGCGCTACTGTGCGATATGTGCGATTCGATGGTGTATGGAACTTATAGGTCATATAAGGTGAAAGTATAGTGTTGCATACTTAAATAATGAAGAGAAACCGTTATGACTGCTACGAGATCGGACGACTTGATACACAACTATGGTTACATCCCTACAAATCGGGGGATTACAGAGTCCTGTACATGCACACAAAAATATATCTACAGTCACAGAGTCCCATGCATTGGCCCCTACGGGGTTAATAGTACGAGTCTAGAAAGTTCATAGCGGAAGTATCGAAATTAAATGATCATATTGATGCTTTTGATCTACGATTATATGAATGATTCTATGGTTATGTAAAGAGCTTAATGATTGACTACGTGAGGGTTATTTGATTTACAATGTTTACCGCAAAATTTATATGAATCTACGGATTATACGAACGACGATATATTCTATACAAATGTCTATGGAAGTAATGAAAGGAAGAAATTAATTATTTGTTACGGGTTAAGTTAGTTTATATCGAAATGGAATAACATGTTGCGATCATACTTTGAATATTTGTTTTCACAGTTGCTGTAGATATCTAGCAGGCAACTTAGAGTGCATCTTCGTACGAAAGCATGGATTCAAGGTTGGCCGGCTACGCTCTCAAGTCTCACCTACTCCCTATGTTCATCGTGTGCCTGTAGTATATGAAACGCTAGTGACTTTTGTGTGTTGTAAAATAAATAAGATATGTGCATATATGTATGATATGCGTGGAAATGACTAGACCTGATGTACGCTTCCTTTTATGTATAAATGTATGGTTGTAAAAAGGCGAAAAATTTTATGTGAAAAATATAATAGCTGCGCAAATAAAGTAATATAAAATGGGACGTTACAGCTATTACTTGATAATCGATCAAGAATCGTTCAAGAAGGAAACAACATTCATGGTAACTATCATCAGTAGCATGACCTAACAAATACGTGGTGCTGGTTAATATTTTGGTGAATATTACTTTCTACAAACAAATGCAACAGAAGCGTCAAACTTGGGATACGATCATATGGAATTGCAGAAGGTATCCCTAATCGGATATCAACGGAAAATGGTGTTTGTTTGAGGTAACCAACATCACAGTGATATTCACATCAACGTGATGAGTGTATCACCAAAATATGGATCAAGATGATAAATCATAATCTTTGTTTTGGTGTGATATTTCATTTTGCATATCAATGTGATATTGAAATATTATGTATCTTTAATCACATTGATCTATGGAGTGATATTACGTAAATGTCAAATTACGATGATTACACAACATCACCATACATATAACCGTGATTAAAAGAATAAAATACTACAATATCACTTTGATCTGTAAAATGAAATATCACTCCAAATCAAACTTAGTGATGACGTTGCACCTTGATTCACATCCACTGCAATGTTGGATCAGCACAAACACCCCCTAATT
>JAPQWV010001465.1:0-87000 GCA_027422505.1 Craterostigma plantagineum | reverse complement strand
TGCAAGTAAAATACGGATTGACTCAAGCCTAGCTACGGTGCAAAGGTTTCTTGAAAATCTATACCTTCTTCTTGGGAATAACCTTTGGCGACTAACCTGGCCTTATTTCGTGTTACATTACCGGTCTCATCCAGTTTGTTGCGAAACACCCACTTCGTGCCTATTATGGACTTGTCCTTAGGTCTTTCCACAAGAGTCCACACCTGACTCTTTTCGAATTGTGCCAGCTCTTCTTCCATGGCAATCACCCACGATTCATCGTCAAGTGCTTCATTTAATGTCTTAGGTTACATGGTTGACAACAGCACGTCATGTGATTCCTCAGCAGTATCGTTTCGTGCAGTTGCTCTCGTTTTGATCCCTGAAGTGATATTCCCTATGACCTGTTCAGTGGGATGGCTGGAAGCATGTTTGAATTTTCTGCGTTGTTGCTCGTCTGAAGCTTCAGGTTCCTCTGACATATCATCTAGTTCCAGTGGAATTGCGTTCACTTCTTTGTCAGTAACCTGTATATCTGTAGGAGACACAACTATACCTTCCTCAGTAGCATCTGCGTTAGGAAATTCATCAAACGTAACATGCACAGATTCTTGAACAGTCTTCTTCCTATTATTAAACACTCTAAAAGCTTTGGAATGAAGGCTGTAACCTAGGAATATCCCTTCATCTACCTTGGAATCGAATTTTCCTCTTTTATCCCTATCATTTAAAATGAAACATTTGCAACCAAATACATGGAAATATCCTATGTTAGGGGTTTGTCGCTCCAAAGTTCATAGGGAGTTCTCTTAATAATTGGTCTAAGGAAGATCTATTTGAGACATAACATGCCGTACTAACAGCTTCGGCCCAAAAGTGTTTTGGAGTATTATATTCGCTCAACATAGTCCTAGCCATTTCTTGCAATACTCTATTTTTCCTCTCGACCACTCCGTTCTGTTGAGGCGTAATAGGAGCTGAAAAATTATGACTATAACCATTTTCATCACAAAAAGATGCAAAGGATTTGCTATCAAATTCTAGACCATTATCACTCCTAATCTTACGGACTTTCATTTCTTTCTCATTTCTAGCTTCTTAATCAGTGGCGCAAGATTATCTAATGCCTCACTTTTGTGCGCAAGAAAAAGACCATGTGTACCTAGTATAGTCGTCTACGATCACAAAGGCATATCGTTTACCTTTCAATGACATAACCTGTACCGGACCAAAAGGTCAAGATGCAAGCAGTTCCAGTGGTCTGGACGTAGAGATCACATTCTTAGGCTTAAAGGACGTCTTGGTCTGTTTCCCCATTTGGCACGCTTTACAGATTCTGTCCTTGGTGGCTTTCATATCTGGAATACCTCTCACCAACTCATTGCATGATATGTGAGACATTAGTTCCATGTTAGCATGTCCCAGACGTCTATGCCATAACCATGTAATATCCTGCGTAACTGCTAGACACTTGACGTTTTGGTTAGCAATATCATCAAGAGTGATGCAGTAAATATTACCATGCCTAGATGCACTAAACACAATCTCATCATTTTTTTAACAAGGCATTTATCTTTGGCGAAATCTACGGTATATCCATCATCACATAATTGGCTAATACTTATTAAATTATGTTCTAAGTTCCTAACAAACCGTACGTTATCTATGGTGATATTTAAATTGTTACCGACAGTACCAACTCCCACGATTTTGGCTTTTGCGTCGTTGGCGTACGAAACGTATCCTCCATCTACCGCCTTCAACGACACAAAATTACCTATATCACCTGTCATGTGGCGGGAGCACCCGCTGTCGAGGTACCACCTATTTTTCTTACTGGGATTCTTCCTTCGTACCTGTAGAAAGAAGTATTCTTCTGAGGTACCCAATTTCTGTTGGGTCCTAACATGTTAGCGGAGAAATAACTTCTGTCAACATACGAGATATCGTTCTGAATAGATGGTGATCTCTGTTACAATTAGATACGACAGTGGCATTTTCAGGTGACTTCTTAGGTCTCCAGACATACTTAGCTTTATCAATCTTCTTTAAGGGACAGTTGTATGCATAATGACCATTTCTACCACAACAGAAACATTTAACCTTAGATACAAAATGTTTAACATGCTTTTCATCAGTGGAATAACCTAACCCTGTCCCTCCAATGTGTCTAGGAGTATTCAACAGCATATTAGGTTCTGCCCACCCTCAAGGAGTCTATCAACTGTCTGTTTTTCTTTCTCTAAGGAGTTTCTGAGTTCTACGATATCTCTGGATAAGTCACTGTTTTCTTTTCTATTTTCTCACAGTCACAGGAATTCCCTCTTTCTTAGCAGTACCTAACTCTCCTTTCAAACGTGAGAGCTCTAGATCAGCCTCATGTTTTCTTTAGCTAGGTGATCTCGCTGTTTATTAGTTCCTTATTCAAGGAATTTAATGAATTAATCTTTTTCTCAGCTTTCTGAAGTAAATCACACAATTCTTCCTTACTTTCTTCTATATCAGAAACAGATGAGTCACTTTCATAATCCTTGTTATATAAGCTATTTAGGATATGAATTTTCTCAATAGAGGAAGAGCGAGATACCTGATCCTCGTCAGCCATGTAAGCGTGATCCTCGTCTTCGCTTTGTTCTGGTTCAGAGTCATTTGATTCCGTCACCATAGCCTTCTGCTTCCTTGTTTCTCATTGCTAGTTGCGGGGCATTCATGTGCATAGTGGCCTGGTTTGTTGCATCGGAAACATTTCTGAACTTTCTTCCCAGACGTGGATATTCCCTTGCTCTTGTTCTGGAATTTGTTGAAGTTCCCTTTGAATTTCCTTTTTTGCTGGAACCTTTCAATTCTTTTGGTAAGCATGGCCAGATCGTTCATCAGGTCCTTTTCTTCGTCGTCAGAATCAGATTCTTCTTGGTTAGATTTGAATGCAATGGACTTCTGATTTTTGTTCTGAGACTTCTATTCATTGATGTTTGAATCATCTCATAGGATATAAGAGATCCAATCAGCTCGGAGATGCTAAGTGCTTCTAGATCTTTGCTTCGTAGATGGCAGTAACCTTGGCATTCCATTCTCGTGGTAGTGATCTCAGTATCTTTCTTACTTGTTCACTGTCGGGAACTTTCTCGCCGAGAGAGAACATTTGGTTGATGATTCCCATGAATCTGGCGTACATCTGGCTTATGTTTTCGTCAGATTCCATTGAGAACAGTTCATACTGGTGAGTGAGTAGAGCTAGTCTTTCTTGCATGACTCGTTGGGTTCCTCATGAGTGACTTGGAGCATGTCCCACATGGCCTTCGCTGATAAGCAAGAGCTCACTCGAATGTACTCTTCCCGTGTGAGTGCGCATGCGAGCATGTTATTTGCCTTTGCGTTTCGCGTGATTCCCCTTTTGTCGTCAGCAGTGTAATCTTTAGTATCCTTTGAGTTCCATCGGATTTAGCAGCTGTGTACGGTCCGTTGATGATTGTCTCCCAAAGCTCGTAGTCGACAGCGATCAAAAATCGTCATACGATTCTTCCATACCGCGTAGTTCGTACCGTCGAAGAGAGGAGGCCTGGAATGGGATCGACCCTCTGCAAAAATATCACTCGAAAAAGCCATTAGATCTTAACTCAGGCGTGTTAGGCCTTTCGTTGAGTAACCCGCTTGATACAAAATGAAGTGTAAAATATGCCTAGAGGGGGGGTGAATTAGGCTATAAAAATTTTGGCTTGTTCTTCTTTGAAAAATACTTTTCTTAAGAAGATATCTGCAGAGTGTGTTATTTCCCAGAAAGCAGTACGAGTATCCAAGTTATCTCCCTAATCCTGGTTAATAAAAATCAAGTTATTTTCAGAACTAGTACTAACGATATCACCTAGTTATTTGCTGTTCCCCGGTTTGTCTCACAGAAAAGTAAATAGCAGAAAGTAAAGTGAGACGGGATTTTTATACAGGTTATATCCCCAACTGGGGTTTAATCCTGTCCTTGGGATGTGATCTCCCAAGAGTTCCAATCAATCACTAGGTATTACCGGTTACACTATGACTGACCCGTACACAACCGAAGCACAATGGACACTAGACCTCGCTGTAGGCTGACGCACGCCAAGTTTCGATCCACGTCGTTTACCCAGGAAACCTATTCCCCGACTGGATCAGCTTGCTACCGAAGGGCCCGAATCCACAAAATTCGTCCCTCCACATGCGTAAGACTCCACTCGTGCTCCTTTGTGCGCTCAACGTGCCCGCAGACACAACTCGTCCGAAGACAGGGTTTTGGATAGGGGTGTTTCTAAAGATCGATCAAAGGGTACAGATTCGCAAATGAAAGCTCAGACACAAACTACGAATTTTTCGCAAGTTAACGCTCAATAACTCTAGGAACTCGATAGCTTGTGTGTTCGTTGTCTCGTTACACTTCAATCGTGAAGTGTTCTCTTCTATATAGACCATGAAATGCTTCTACACTCCACAAGGAAAGTTAAGCACGAAAAATGCATGCAAGAGACAGATCAATTATCACGTGCATTAACTCAAGAAATCATGCCAAGAATAAACCAATTTAAAGCTCAACGGTCATGCATGATTACTTACCATAAATACCACAGATTAACTTTCATTTCACTGTGATCTCATCCGTTAGTCAGCATATTCCACATATGTTCCACTCACAGCATATTATCAACGGTAAGCTCAATCAACTGATTTCTTTCCAAAAATATGATAGCCAATTTGCACAGAGAAAGATATGATCTACTGAGTATAATGCAAAGTATATTTTCCATATATAGTGATCTCATCCGATTTCAGCATATTCCATAAATAGACTCAATCAGCATTTACCATATAAAAGTCCAATCAATTAATCACTTTCCATAATATGAATCCTAAGTCGCACAAGGAAAGTAGGATCATGATGCACTGATTTAAGAGTCACATAATTCGCACTCAAGGATAACATTGATATTCTTCCCTAAAATAGATCATTCATATGTAAGCACTTAATCAGAATATCCTTTCATATATACAGCACAGTCATTTATATCCGGGAGATCACATCGATATTCTTTCCTAAAATAACTCAATCACGTTTCAGCTCAATCAGAATATCTTTTCCCAATATATCATACAATCATTCGTGTCAAGATGATCACAGCATTATCCTTTCCTAAAATACCTTAATCTCGCAGACAGTTTGCATATCACTCAATATGATATATTTCCATGATAGCACGCAACGAGATTCAGTTCATACGAAGATGTTCATAACCAGGTGATCACATTAATATCTTAAGATAAGCACAAGATCACACAATTCGATTTTTCTAACAACTAAAATCACATTCAAGCGCTAATCCAACATTTGTCTCATACTTAAAACATCACATAACAGGCATATCGAGTTTTCTATTTGTACCCCCCAATTACATAATACTTGGAATTATCAAAACTCTCATAGCCATTAGGCTGCATTTAGTTGTCCATATAAGAATATGCCACACAATTTATATCTAGACTATATTCTTGGCATTTATATTGAGTTAATGTTAACAAACATCATATGTTAATATTATCTTGTTTAGTTTCCAAGATAATAAAAATTTTATCTTTGTATTATTGGTAAAATTACAAAAGTAACCTTTATATCATCAACACATAGTTTTAAAAATAATTATTCTTATGAATATCGAAAAATTCAAGATATGGATATCAATTTGATTACCATGTAATAATGAATAAATTAGTATTGGCTAGTTATTTTATCATTTAATCACATGAAATAACCATGATTTATGATTTGGAGGATTTAGGGTGTTTAGTTCATTTTAATTTAATTATCTTGGTTGGACAAGTTTATCTTGGCCAAGCACTTCGGTTTATTTTATCTTGGATTCTCTATATTATTATGCCGGGCCTTTTAGTAGCGAGCTTACAAGAAAACATATATTTGAAAGAATGCACAGATCAGATTTGGACGAACTGATGTTTATTCCGTAGGCCAAGCCGTACAATATATATACAATACAATGCGCCTTCTTGGGTGAATAATGACAAAGAATAATAAATACAATTAAATGGTATTAATTATATGATATATACGATGGGAATAGAACCTCAATCATAACCTATAATATACAATTATAGGCATGATATGTGCTAATACGCCCCTCAAGTTGGAGCGTGCAGATCTCAAATGCCCAACTTGCGAAGAAAAGTATCAAAGTGGTGATTGCCTAGGGCCTTGGTGAAGATATCCGCCAGCTGAGAGTGAGTAGACACTCTGCAAGGCGCAATGAACGCATAGCAATCTCATCTCGAATAAAATGACAGTCAACTTCAATGTGTTTCGTGCGTTCATGGAAACCTGGATTAGAAGCAATGTGAAGAGCCGCTTGACTATCACAATACAAAGGAATTGGCGCAGAAGATGGATCGTCAAAGCCCTGAAGTAAAGCCTGGATCCATTTTAACTCACAAAGAGATGATGCCATAGCCCTGTATTCGCTTCCACAGAAGATCGTGACACCACATGTTGTTTTCTAGTTTTCCATTATATAGGAGAATTACCCAGCAAAATAAACCAGCCAGACAAGGATCGGCGAGTGACCGGGCATCCAACCCAATCAGAATCACACCAAGCTCTTAACTTTAAATCAGAATGTGCATCCAATAATAATAACCTTGACCGGGCAGACCCTTCAAGTATCGAACAAACACGCAAGGTCACGTCCAATGAGCTGGTAGAGTTTTTGCAAATGTGCCAAAATATGAACAGAATAGCGATAATTTCGGCCTAGTAACAGTGAGATATATCAGTCGCCGACCAAACGACGATAAAGTAATGGGTCTTGTAATGGAGAATCAGCGGCAAAGGCCAAATGATGATTGGGTTCGAGAGGGAAACCACAGGCTTTGCGCCAAGCAAACCTGCTTCAGAGATGATATCCAACGCATACTTTCGCTGACACAAAAACATACCACTAGAATTACGAGCACCTCAATGCCAAAAAAATTTAAGGTTCCCAGATCTTTCATATGAAAGCAACGGTAAGATAAACCTTGAAAGCAGCAAATCGAAGCACTGTCGTTCCCGGATATGGTTAGATCATCACATAAACGAGCACATGCATGCAAATATTACCTTTGCAATAGGAAAACAAAGAGTAATCTGAGCGAGACTGACAAATCCATATTCTTGAAGAGCTGAAGATAATTTTGCGAACCAACATCTAGGTGCTTGCTCAAATCATAGAGCGAACGGTGAAGATGACATCCCATCCCTGGATGCGAAGAAGAGAATCCCGGAGGCAACCTCATATAGACTTCTTCGGCCAAGTCGCCGTGAAGGAATGCATTATGAACGTCCATCTGGTGAAGTTCCCAATTACGCGCCGCTGCTACAGCCAGAAAAATTCGAATAGTCACCATCTTGGCGACCGGAGCAAATGTTTCTTGATAGTCCAAACCTTCAACTTGACGATTACCCAGAATAACTAATCGCGCCTTGTAGCGTTCAAACCGAAGCCATCCGATTTATATTTGATCTTGAAACCCATATACACCCAATGGACTTTTTGCCTGGTGGAAGAGTGGTAAGCGACCATGTCTGATTAGTTTCTAAAGCCTCAATTTCGGTTTTCATTGCAGCTCGCCAACGCGAGTCTCGCATGGCATCAGCAAACGATCCTGGTTCATGGTTAGTACTAACAGTAGCAAGAAACGCTCGGTGAGAACCAGAAAATGAATCATACATATCGGTCAGGGGATAAGAAATACCTGACCGAGACGAGGGTGCCGACGAGCTGTGAGAGAGAGAGGACGATCAGTGCGAATATTGTTCAAAACAAAGTCTTTAAGACGTGTAGAATGAGTTTTGTACGATGACGACGACCTAGTGTAACTCCTGTCGAATCAGGACTGACACCCCTTAATGCAGAGCTCGAGATGGAATCATCCGAGATTGCCTTATGCGTAAAAGCATCATGCGGCGCAGAAATCAAATCGGAAAGTGCAGACTAGTGTGGGACTTCAGCAGTAATAGAAGCAGATTGCAGATCCATATGTACATCTTCGCCTTCATCAAACATAAAAGCAGTGCAGAACCAGCAAACGACACAACTTCAATATCGACAGAAGGAAATTCGCTTTCGACAAAGATGACGTCCCGAGATGCCAAGAAAACTCGCTCTTCCAAGTCATAGACTCTCCAGCCCTTTTTTCCATAAGGATAGCCTACAAAAACACATTTGCGACTCCGGCTAAAAAACTTATCTCCTCGACGATCTTGATTGTGAACATAACATAAGCACCCAAAGACTCGTAGATAATCCAGAGGTGGTGGTACACCATGTAAAAGCTCATATGGTGACCGATTTTGTAAAATCTTTGAGGGGTACGGTTGATTAAATACGCTGCGGTGAGAACACACTCACCCCAAAACTGAACAGGTAAACGTGCTTGAAACAGCAAAGAGCTTGCATTCTACCTGTCCATTTAGTTGAGGAGTACAGACGCAAGAAGTCTCGTGTGAAATTCCGTGTTGTTTAAAATACTTTTTGAAACACAGTGAACTTAGTACCGTGTCAATGCGAATGATTTTGACCGGTTTGAAAATTGTCGTTCACCATTGTAACAAAGTTGCATAGGGTCTCACTCACCTCAGTTTTATCAGATAGCAGAAATAACCAGGCAGCACGAGAAAAATCATCAACAACCGTAAAAAATATCAAAAACCAGAGAATGTTGGAGTTCGATAAGGACCCCAGAAATCCACATGAATTAGCTGAAAAATTGCAGTGTCTTATATTGCTGAGCGAAAAAACTTTGCCTGAAATGCTTAGCTTTAACGCAAACATCGCAAACACTATCACTAGACTGCGGCGAACCAACAACTGAAAGAGATCTGACGACCTGAAAAGACAGATGACCCAACCTTCAGTGCCATAACTCAAGAGTGTTCGCCGATTTATGCATAACAACAGTGGCATGAGCAATCTCAACGAAGAAGTAAAGTCCCTCTCTCACTTCACCCGCTCCAATCGGCTTCCTCGATCGTCGGTCCTGCACAAGGCAATTGTCATCAGAAAAAATAACTTCACACTTTCAATTTCGTGTCAATTGAGAACTGAGATCAAATGACAAAACAATTCTGGAACCACAAACACGTCAAATAGTATAATCCGAGGACTCAATTTCACAGTCCCAGCTTGTGTCGCCATCGTATACTGTCCATTCGGAAGATGTACGCGGCAAGGTATAATACTCTTTAAATCATCAAACACAGCAACCGATCCGGTCATATGTCTTGTGCGCCTGAATCAATCATACATTTATACGTACCAGAGAGTTTGTCAGAAGGGATGGACGAACTTGGGTTCCCAGCACTCAATAGATTAACGAGGGCTTTCCACTGAGCGGGACTGAGACCATTCTGTGCGGTTCCTTGTTCGACGTTGATCGAAGGTGCTTGCGCGAAGTTTTGTCGCTGGCCCGACCGCCACCACGCGACCGACTTCGACCATGACTCAAACCGCCGGTGCTACCTCGCCACATTCCCAGTAGCCATGTTTCTCAAAACAACCACTTGCATCATGCCCCGTCTTTTACAGTAGTTGCAAACCTGGCCATTAGCTCTTTTCTCCGGATAACCTATTAACTCGTAGCATGTCGAAGCGTCGTGTCCCGATTTGCTGCAGTGTCCACATACTTTGAGATTTTCCGTACGACGGCCGATAGTTTGCCTCCGGCATGAACAACAAAAGCCAGCGCTTCGCCTCCTCTCTAACCTTCACCATGTTGCGAACCAGTTCTTCTTGAATCATGATTGAATAAACACGATTCAACCCAGGAAGAGGTCTTGAGCGAGTATATTAGATTTCGCCGTCGCATACAGATCATCGTCAAGGCCCATGAGAAATTGATGGACATGTTCTTCTTCCTTGTCCTTCGCCACCTCTTTTTCTCCAGTCGACACACACAAAGGCCACACTTACATTTATGAACGCGCTGGAAAATTTCCCAAAGTATCCCAAAGCTTCTTCAATTTTCCGTAGTATTCCCCCATCGACATATCTTTCTGGCGTGTATTAGCAAGATCCGATCGCAATTGTTGTATACGGGGGCCGTTCACGACGGAGAAACGATCACATATCTCCTTCCACAATCTTCAGCGACTTCCCGAGATACTTGATCGAAGATTCGGCTCTATGGTATTCATACTCCATGAGACCAATAATAAATTGTTTGTCCACCGGTTTTCAAGATCTGGAGAATCCGGGTTACTGGATCGTACCATCGACAAATGCAAATTTTCTTTCTTGCTCGCAATGCGGTCCGGATCGATCGAGACCATTCTCAAAGTTTTCTCCTTTCAACTGAACTTGTGTAATCACAAGTCCTGGATTATCATTAGATGCGATGTCATATGGCGAAATCGTTTTACGCCGAACAACATCTTCTGTTTCGGCTTTGGACGTTCCACATCTTTTTTAGATTTTTCGGCCATTGCAGCAGTGGACTGTCAATGGTTGCTCTGATACCATGAAAGAATGCACAGATCAGATTTGGATGAACTGATGTTTATTCTGTAGGCCAAGCCATACAATATATAATACAATACAGTGCGCCTTCTTGGACGGATAATGACAAAGAATAGTAAATACAATTAAATGGTATTAATTATATGATATATACAATGGAAATAGAACCTCAAATCATAGCCTATAATATACAATTATAGGCATGATATGTGCTAATAATATTGTTAAGTGAACAAGATTAATTTGGATAAATTTAACCTTATCTAACATTATCTAACAAACTAAACGCAGCCTAAATGGTTTTTTATTTTCGAACATTAGTTATTTATATTTTAAAATAAATTTGAAATCATAAACCAACAGTTCGAACCGGAAACGTGAACCAACGCTATGCTGTGTTTACTTTACCAAACGAGAAAATGAAGTATAAAAAAGCCCAAGTTAAAATGTGAGATAATAATCTTGTACAGAAATCATTATATATTGTTTAGTTTTCAACATAATAAAAATTTTTATCTCATGTATTATCTGGAAATTTACGACAATAGCCTTATTTTATCAATTAGTAGTTTACAAAAAATAACTATTCTATGAACATAGAAAAATATATGATACGCATGTCATTTAATCACCATAAAATAAGGAATAAATTAGTGTTGTTTATTTAATTTATTTTATCATGTAAACCATATGAAATAACAGCGATTTTAAATTGGAGGAATGAGGATATTTTGATCATTTAACTAATAATCTTGATTAGATAAATAATCTCAGCCCACATATTATTTATTTTGCATTCTCTGGATTATAAAAACGGACCTTTTAATTGTAGCGGGTTAGGCCTTCCTCAATGCAAGGTTTTTTGATGAGGTGGACAAAGGAAAAGACCTATGGCTATAGGTTTTTACCATTGGGAAGGGTGATAGGTTTTTTGTTGGGTTTAGTAGAATAAACCTAGGTTTTTTGCTTTATGTGTAAGCTTTTTCTTTTCTAATTACTTTATTTCCTTTTATCCTCATCTATTAATATTTATATATAATATATATTTATTTTTACTAACAATATTTTAATGTTTTAATTTTTTATTTATTTCGTATTTAAAAGTCAAATTTTATTATGTAATGAAAAAATAAAAATATATTTATTAATTTTTTCTTAAATTTAACAAATTAAATAATATGGCATACAATTATTTATAAATTATTTTACAAAATTGGATAAATACAATTGATAAATTAAATAAAATAAACAAAATTGAGGTGGGTCCCAAAAAACCTCCTTTTTTGGGTTTATGGTTGGAGATGAGTTTTATTTTGGAGGTATAGGTTTTTTACTTTTGAGGTGGCGCTGATGTGGCACGCAAAAACCTGCTTTTTGGGTATATGCACTGAGGAAGGCCTTACAAGAAAATACTTTGTTGGTAAGCAAACAATATTATATTGGATAGAAAGGCCTGGTGAACGTGTGGCAGATTAGACAAGGTCTATTTTTAGCCAGATTTGATTGCGTGGAGGCTCGAGACAGAATCTTACAAACTGAAATAATACATTTCGATCGGAACCTGTGGTCTTGACTCCATGGTCTGAGGACACTCAGTTCAGGAAAGTGGCGTGGACAGTGTTCCGATCTGGATACAGCTGCCTCAGCTCGAGTGAAGTATTGGGGGATAAAGACCCTCAGTAGGCTGGCGAGCCTAATTGGAAAGCCTATCATGACAGATGATTGCACACGGAAAAAGGAGAGAATACGTTATGCGCGAGTGTTGGTGGAGGTTGACCTCAGCAAACCGCTCAAGGACAGTATACAATTCATAATGAGAAGGGGCAATTGTTGGAACAGGAAGTCACTTATGAGTGGAAACCTGTCCTATGTACCAAATGTGCTAAGTATGGTCATGAAGCTTCCATATGTAGGAAGGAAACACAGAAAACCTGGCAACCTCGTAATATTAGTAACAAACTGGCTGAAACCAAAGGAGAATCAGATAGGCTCCAAGTAGGAACAGAGGGTAAAGATGTCCCAGCTGAAAAGGAACCAGAGCAGATTGGATCTGGCCCTGGAACTCAGAAGACAGAAAGGGGTATGGAAAAAACTACAAGTAAGGAGAGGCAAAGGAATTCATGGGTAGACATAATGCAACAGGAGGAAGAAGAAATGCCGTTTCAACCCAACCCTTCCGAGCAAAGGGTCCATCCTTGGTCATGGATAGAAGTGTCATATGGAATATCAGGGGCCTAAATGGCCCTGCAAAGCAGAGAGACTTAGTTCTCTTCTGCTGTAAGTACAAGATTAGACTAGTATGTTTGTTGGAAACTAAGCTAAAGCTGGGAACTGTGAATGAAGTGGTGAGTAAGAAGTTCAGTGGATGGCAACATATTCATAACTTGAATGAGCATCCTAATGGAGAATACTGGTACTATGGAGAGGGGAATTTGAGCTGGAGGTTATATCTAAATCTGCCCAACATATACATTTAAAAGTCCTACAGGGGGGGAGACAGGTTACATATCTCACCTGTATCTATGGAGCTAATGGCCCTGCAGAGAGAGAGCTGGTATGGGAAGTAATTAAGGCAATAGGCTCTACTATGAATGAGCCTTGGATGATATGGGGAGATTTTAGTAACATTAGAAATACAGGGGACAGACTTGGTGGTGCCCCAGTTGCTGCCAGTGAATTCAACGGTTTCAATCAATGTATTCAGCAATGCCGGCTGGGGGAAATTAGAAGAAATGGATGCCACTACACGTGGTCAAACAAGCAACAACAGGGGAAGAGAATCTGGAGTCGTATAGATTGGGCATTTGCAAATGAAGCCTGGCTTATAAGATTCTCTGAGTTTGCTGTGACATTTCTACCTGAAGGGGTATCTGATCACACCCCAATTCTGCTGAGGGACATGGGGCAGGCCGGACCCGTAGGCAAGCCTTCAAGTACTTTAACATGTGGAGTATGACTCCCTCATTCATGAAGACTGTAACTGAATCATGGCAAGTCCGGCAGGGGTCGTTCATGGGCAGTATCTACTGGAACCTCTATAAACTTCGCGGTCCTCTCAAATGTCTCAACAAGGAAAGATTTGCTAACATAGTACAAAGAACAGAACACCAGAAACAGATGCTAGATGAGTGTCAAGCTGCAGTGCATGAGGATCCCATGAATGTGGACCTACTAGAAAAAGAAGAGGCAGCGCGAATGGAATATAGCTTCCTCAGTAAGGCCAATGAGAAATTCTTGAGACAGAAGGCACAAGTCAGATGGCTAAAACAGGGGGACCAAAATACAGCCTATTACCACTCTATGCTCAAGCAGAGAACATATGCTAACAGAGTGTTGTCAATAGCTACCGCAGATGGAAATTAATTGAGGACAGTGGAGAAATCCACAAGCATTTTATTGGCTACTATCAAGAGCTGTTGGGTAAGAGAGCTCACATTGATGGGGGGCTGGATAAGAAGGTAGCAGAGGAAGGATACCAGCTGACTGTGTCGGACCAACTGCAATTGGTTCAGCCATTTGACAGAAAAGATGGTGCGCGAGCAATGATAGCTATTCATGAGGAGGCTGCCCCCGGGCCAGATGGGTATTGCAGTGGGTTCTTCAAAAAGACATGGGGAGTGACTGGGGAGCACATAACAGATGCTATCCTTGATTTCTTTAAATCTGGGAGGCTAATACCTGTTGTAAATAGAACTACCCTCTGCTTGATCCCAAAATAGGGAATCCTAATACAGCAGCTGACTTTAGGCCGATAGCTTGCTGTAATACACTCTACAAGTGTATATCAAAAATGCTGTGTGAGAGACTGAAACCATTACTGCCAAAGCTCATCAATCCTAACCAGAGTGCATTCGTAACAGGAAGATCCATAGTGCACAATATTCTATTGTGTCAGGACCTTATCAGGCTGTATAACAGGAAACAAGTCTCTGCTAGAGCTCTCCTCAAAGTCGACCTCAGGAAGGCTTATGACACCTTGAGTGGAAATTTTTGGAAGACTGGCTAGGATCCCTCAGATTCCCCAGCAAGTATATCAAATGGCTGATGGAATGTGTGTCCTCAGTGTCCTATACTATCAATCTAAATGGGACCACAGATGGACTCTTCAGAGGTGCAAGAGGGCTCAGGCAGGGAGACCCTTTATCCCCTTTACTCTTTGTGATCATCATGGAGTACCTTACCAGAAAACTGCAAGTAGCAGCCAAAGGCTCTCAATTCAGATATCATCCACTGTGCAAGCATATAAATATGATCAACCTCTGTTTTGCGGATGATCTCATGATATTTTGCAAGGGCAGAAAGGAATCAGTGCAGGTAATGAAGGAGGTATTGGACCACTTCAAGGCCGTGACTGGATTGGAGGCAAATAACCAAAAATCCAATTTGTATCTGGCCGGGACCTCAGCCCCAGTTGCCCAGCAGATTGCAGAGATCACTGGCTTCCAACTGGGAAGCTACCCCCCATGAGATACTTGAGACCCACTGGCCCCCACAAGATGGAGTAAGCAAGCGTGCCAGATACTGGTAGAGAAAATCACAGCAAGACTGAGATGCTGGTCCACGAGACACCTATCTTACGCAGGAAGGGTCTGCCTGATAAATTCGGTTTTGATGGCAATACATGGATATTGGGGATCCATTTTTCTCTTACCAAAAGCAGTAGCCAAGAAGGTAGATCAACTCTGTAGGGACTTCCTGTGGGGGCAAAAATTAGATGGCAAACATGGCCCTCATCAGCTGGGACAGAATCTGTATGCCAAAGAAGTATGGTGGGCTAAACCTCAGGGACTGTGTAACCTGGAATATGGCTCTAGTAGGAAAGCAGATTTGGGAAATCATGATGAAGAATGACACTCTCTGGATCAAATGGGTTCATGTAATGTATATGAAGGGGAATACATTCTGGGAGTACAGCCCAGGACTGGATCTATGTTGGCATTGGAAGAAAATTAATAGACTTAAAAGGAAATTCCAGGATGGATATGTGGGGTGCAAGTGGCTGCGGACATCTGATGGGAAATATACTACAAGTTCAGGCTTTGAATGGTTAAAAGGCAATACGGATCCTTTTCCCCTTTGCAGAGCTGTTTGGAATCGTTTCAACATACCTAAGCATTCATTCGTTATATAGTTATGTGTACAGAGGAGACTTCTAACGAAGGACCGAATGACTAATTGGGGGCTGACTTTGGAGGACAATAACTGCTTGTTATGCAATAGTGAGATGGAGACTGTGGAGCACATGTTTGTAGATTGCAGATTTAGCCAAAATCTGCTTGTCAGGTGAATGAATGGTTGCACACGGATGTGAGGTGTTGTTCCTTTACTGAGGTGTGTGACTGGCTGTTATGTATGGGAAGGAAGAGGAAAGCAAGGTATTGCATTCTGGTGGCGTGCTACGCAGCAATGATCTACCACTTGTGGTGGGAGCGGAATAGTAGAATGCATGCTAAGGGATGTATGACGGAGGAACAGATTGTGCATAAATTCGCAAAGGAAATGCAGCTGCGGATTGGAAGTATATGCAGAGTAAAACAGTAGCTGATTTAGAGATATACAATAGAATATGTCTTCCACACTTAGTTTAATGTGTGTGTGAAACTGAACAGATGGGTGTACAATTGGTTCCTTGTGGTTTAACGAATAGTTCATTTGACCAAAAAAAAAATATTATATTGGATAAGTGAGTCTCTATGTTGGCTTATCCTGCCAAGCAAAAGGGGCCTGAGAAATTAGGTTATTTTTAGTCTTATTATCACTAATTACGGATTCAATTGAGTTATGGTGCTCGGCTCCGCGTGGCGGCCTATAATTCGCCCCAAATGAAATCGTTGTTATTTCCCTCCCAAAATTTCGTCTGACGACTCTGCACAGTCGCACAGCTGAGTGGAGAGTACAGAGGAGAAAGCATAGCCGGGCGATACAAAAAAGGCTTCCTATTTATCGCGCGCGACGGCAATCGCTCGGCGGTATAAGGAAGCCAACGCATTATTAGCTCGGGCGGATCACTATTGGCATCCTTCAGGTGGTTTCTCGACCAGTTTTGGGTTGCTTTTTTTTTATTTTTTATTTTCTCTTTTTGTGCGCCTGTGTTTGTAGTTCGACTGTGAGTGTGTTGGTTCGTGCGTTGGGTATTTTTACTTGTCTATGAGTTTTTTGAGGGTGATGGTGAAGGGAAATGTATCTGTTATCTTTCTTTGTTTTTTTGCATTTTTTATGTTGTTTATTTCTTTGATACAACACTGAAGAAAGTATCTGATGCATAGTTTGGTTATATAGAAGTTGTAATTATTATGTATATGGTTAGAAGGCGTGACCACATAGATTGATAAGATTTGAAAATAAATGCGTCATATACTTTGAGGCTTGAAAAGGAAAGTGCATGTCTTCGTGTGTTGAGGAATCTACTGAGGAATATTTGGTCAGTCTAAGGATATTTATTGATCTTCCTTCTTGGTCTGCCTGTCCTGTGAACTGAACCTCTTTTCTGTAATCTGTTTGATTTTATCAGCATGAATCATTCTCATGCAAACAAAAGAGTTCAGTCAGTGGTTTGGGTGAGCCAAACAGGGATTTTGTGCAGATAGCACATTCATGACTGCTCGAGTCTAATATCTGACTTTGTTCACTGTTATAGGAAGTCAATAGGAGTCTGTGAAATTTTGACATATAAACTAAATGCTATGTTTATATTGGAACTGCGTCTCTTTAGCAATTGTTTTCACGACGAGACTAGTACTCCATTGTTGGTGTAAAACCTTATTTCTACACCTTTTTGTTTTTCCTGGCTTTCTCATTTGTTATCGAGTTCATTATGTATATTAATGATTCTTCAAATAAACTGACTTTCAGTTGGGCGGTTACCTTGAAAGTGGAAAAATCAAGTAAGGACGTGGAAATTGCTCATTTAAAATGTCAACAATGGAAAAGAGGTCAGAAGACAACTGGAAAGAACAGACCTATCAAAAAGATCTATGATCACACGGCCAGGAATCGGTACTTCTGGAAGACGCATCTCATTGCTTGCTAATCACTTCATCGTTCATTTGAAGAATCCAGATACAATCTTTTACCAGTACAGCGTAAGAAATGATGTTATTTTCTTGGTAAGGCTTATCTCACATGCAATACATGATAAGTAGTGCCGTTGGACTGCAGGTTTCTATTTCTAATGACAATAATGAAGCTGTTGCGAGCAAGGTGATTGGAAGGAAAATCATTGATCAGCTATATCATACCTACTCTACAGAACTTGCTGGGAAGAGAGTGGCGTATGACGGGAATAAAAGTTTGTATACAGTTGGCCCCTTACCTCTGAACAAATCGGAGTTTACTGTAGTTCTTGAGGAATCTATTCCCAGACGGTGATAGATTAGCGTTTGTTGCATGCTTTCCTTTTCTTTTGTTGTCTTTTCTCTCTAACTTTGGGCAGACCCCTCCACCGTACAGGAGCAAAAACCCAGTCGAGGATGGCAAAAGGTCCAAAGTTTATCTCCAGTCAAAAACTTTCAAAATTGTGATTAGTTATGCTGCTACAATACCCTTAAAATCAGTGTGCCTGGCCCTTCAAGGAGCTGAGCAAGAACAAGTTCAAGATGTTTTGAGGGTTTTAGACATCATATTGAGGCAACAAGCAGCTAATCGGTAAGATTAGTTTCATATATCTATTAAAGGCAGGTTGGTTAGCTTGTAGCTAAATGTTGGACGTTGTATTAGCGGTTGCCTCTTGGTTCGCCAATCGTTCTTTCATGACGATTCAAGGATGTTCGCTGATGTTGGAGGCGGTGTAACTGGTGTGAGGGGATTCCATTCCAGTTTTCTTCCAACTCAGGGTGGCTTATCACTAAACATGGGTATCATACAGTTGGTTTATCCTACATTAATTTGCATCTCTTCAGGTCCGAGGTGTATATTTCGGCAAATAACATCTATTGTTTCTTTAGATGTTTCAACAACCATGATCCTCAAGCCAGGACCCGTTATGGATTTCCTTCTTGCTAACCAGAACGTGAGGGAATCTCGGTTGATTGACTGGGTAAAGGCCAGAAAGATGCTCAAGAATATGAGGGTCAAAGCCATGCATAGTAACATGGAGTTCAAAATAAGAGGTCTGAGTGAGAAGCCTTGCTACCAGCAGCTGTAAGTATATGGATGCCTTCCATGTTTATTCCAGACTGAAAACGTTCTGATGTGATTTTAACTTGATTTTTCAGTTTTCCTTTGAAAGTGAAACGTGGTGGTGAGGAGGAGATGACTACGAAACGGTGGAGATTACTGTTTATGAATATTTTGTGAAACACCGTAAGATGCAACTAACGTCTTCAACATACTATCCATGCCTCGACGTTGGCAAGCCCAAAAAACCCTCCTATCTGCCAATTGAGGTTTGGAATTTTCATCTTGCTATCTCATAAATTTTAAATTATATTTCTCGGAAACCTCATTTCTGGCCTACTATTCTATGTCAGCTTTGCTCTCTAGTATCTCTTCAGCGATACACAAAAGCATTGTCAGGGGCACAAAGAGCATCCCTAGTTGAAAAATCAAGGCAGAAGCCAAAGGAGAGGGCTGACGTTATAAAAGAAGTGTGTATGAGTTATAAACCCTGATATCTCTTGTTTTCCACGTACAATATAGGCTCAGCTCCTTGAATATATCCAGGCTTTGAGAACATATCGCTATGATAGTGATACTTTTGTTCGACGATTGTGGTATGTCAGTTGAAAAGGAGCTACTTCAAATCGATGGAAGGGTGCTTGACCCACCAAAGGTGATTATGCTAATATCTTTTGGTGAATGTTGTACTGCATCGTACAAGGCTAGGGATGAATAATTGTCTTCAACTTCTAGCTTATAATAGGTAACAGTGAAGATTGCTCACCTCGCAATGGAAGATGAACTTCAACAACAAGGTAACATTGCTTCTTCTTACCATTCCACTTTAATACAAGGTGACAAGATAGCTGCCGCACTTCTTATCTTTTTATTTTGATTTTTAATATCTGAAGAAACTTCTAAATCCAATCCGGATAGAGCGCTGGGCACTGGTCAATTTTTCGGCAGAATGTAATACCAGCCGTTTTTCGCTTGAGCTAATTGATTGTGCAAGGAAGAAAGGCATTGTATGATGGATACTGCTATTCCTTTCCCATGTTTTCTTTAAGAGTTTTCCTGGTACATATCTGATCTCTCTCATTAATCGTCCAGCATATCGAACGTCCATACGCTATATTTGATGAAGATCCAACGTTAAGGAAATCACACCCAGTTGAACGTGTTGAGAAGATGTTTGAAGAAATTATGAATAAGCTACCTGGCCCTCCTGAGTTTCTGCTTTGTTTTCTGCCAGAACGGAAAAATTCTGATCTTTACGGTAGTGAATCTTCTGTATGCCGTTATACTAGGTTCTTCATTCTTTAGGAACATATTTTTTATTCTTTATTAAATATGCTTTGAGAAAAAGGACCTTGGAAGAAAAAGTGTCTTTGTGACATGGCTATCGTCACGCAATGCGTTGCTCCTACCAAGAAGATTAATGACCAGTACCTGACAAATTTACTTCTCAAAATCAATTCCAAGGTGAGAACTGTAACTTTCTTATTCCTTAAAAGAGTGTGCCTCTTCAGCTTTTTCTATATAATTACTATCCTGGTCCTTATCCCGCTGCTGTCCGTTTCATTACAGCTTGGGGGGCTTCAACTCATTGTTATCGATAGAGCATTCTCGCCGTGTTCCCCTTATTAATGATAAGCCAACCATTATTCTGGGAATGGACATCTCACATGGCTCTCCTGGTCAATCAGATACTCCATCTGTTGCTGCTGTAGTTTTGCTCCCTATAAAACATTTTGCATTACGCATGTGATATGCTTCTGATGTTCCATTATTTCCTACTCTGTTAAAGGTTGTGGGCTCTCGAAGTTGGCCACTGATATCGAGGTACAGAGCAGCTGTACGGACACAGTCTTCGAAGGTTGAGATGATTGAATCTTTATTTAAGCCACAGGCGAATGGGAAGGATGATGGCATTATGAGGTTATTTCTGTAGAACTCTTTATATTCTGGCAATTTATTCTGTGAGGCAATTACAGCCTAACAAATGCATCATACTGTGCGACAGGGAATTATTTAATGATTTCTACGAAACCAGTATGGACGTAAACCAACTCAGATTATTATTTTTAGGTAAGTGTATGCCATCAAAAACTAAATTCTGATTCTCTAATTCAAATTGTCAATGCCCACTCTTCAGTGCCTTTCTACTCTAGGATTGGATGGATTTACATGATGATTTCTGATTGGCTATTGTAATAAGGCTGAGAAGGACTGAAATATAACTTGGTTTGGTTTTTATGAATTTACAATTCAGCCTAATGCCGTGTTTCTATGTTTGAACTTCATATTTTCAGAGATGGTGTCAGTGAATCGCAATTTGCTCAGGTTTTGAACATCGAAGTTGATCAAATCATAAAGGTACCCATTCTTTTGTTATGTAGTCTCTGAACCGTGCTTTGATGAAGTGTTATTGGCCTCACATGTTATATATACCACGGTTGCTGCAGTGTCTCCTTTCCAAATTCCATGTGCATTACCTCATATGTGTCAACAGCTACCTTTACTAATTTATTTTGTAATACACACATCTTCACTGCTAATGCTTTGAAGTGGTATCACATGTTACATCACGCGTACGTTTTAAACTGTTAAGAAGTCCTTGACTACAGTTTTTGCTCTTCTGCAGGCATATATGCACTTGGCGCATCTGATATTCCAAAAGTCCAGTGATAGTGGCGCAAAAGAATCCCATACCAGAATTTTTCAATCTAATGAAAATGTGCCCGCAGGTACATTTCCTCTGATTTGTATAGACTCCAATTCTAGGTTATCCCATTCCATTCCAACACATAATACATGTAGAGAAACCTCTCCATCTCTCTCTCTCTCTCTCTCTCTCTCTCTCTCTCTCTCTCTCTCTCTCACACACACACACACACATGCAGGTACCGTTGTAGACACAAACGTTGTTCATCCCAGGAATTATGATTTCTATATGTGCGCTCAGGCTGGGATCATAGTGAGTACAGTTTATTCATTTTAGTTTCTCGATTGCATGCGTCCTTTGAGGGGGAAATGCTTGCAAATTAAAATTTCAGGGAACTTCTCGGCCTGCCCATTACCACGTCTTGCTTGATGAGATCGGTTTCTCACCCGACGATCTACAAAATCTGATCCACTCGCTGTCCTACGTGTAAGTTTGCAGCCACGTTATGTATCGATAACAGTCCGACTTCGTTACGTTGTACGCATAATAATAGCATGCATCGTTTTTTGCAGGTACCAAAGGAGCACTACTGCTATCTCAATCGGTACTCGAAAATTGCTACCAATCGCTCCTTTTCGCCATATTTCTTCTAATTTTTTCGCCTAAAAAGTTACTTACGATGACGACGATTCGAAATTGCAGTTGCACCGATATGCTATGCGCATCTCGCAGCTCACCAAGTGAGTCAGTTTATAAAGTTCGACGATTCATCTGAAAATTCGTCCGAGAAAAACATCCCGATCTTCCCAGGCTTCACAGTGATGTTGCTGGGTCCATGTTCTTCTGTTGAATGAAGAACTCATGCATTTTTTATTTTGGGTGGGAGTATATAGCTGTGATGTTCTCTATTCTCATGGTTATATATATCAAACAAACATCACTTTTTGTCCTTAATTAGTAAAGGTGAAATATTCTACGAAGTTTATCAATTTTTATATTTAAGTTTCTTAAGAAAATGTGTTAAGATTTCGAACTTCTAGAAACCCCCATTGCTACTCGTCATCCATTATTGATTTAGAAACGAATGTATGTTATTTGATTGAGTATGTAAGCTTTGAATATGCGTGTTTTAACTATTTGGCTGAGAGAGATTGAGTAGAAATTAGAAAAGCACAAATCGTTCCACCTTACCTTACCAATAAATCTCAACTACCTACGATCGCATTCCCTCCATCGAAATGTACGGATGGACGAAATTTCACCAACCCATTTATTAATTTACTATAAGGTATCATTCTTGCATGCATGGCCGTTTCAAACCAGCACAAACCCTAAAAACACCGAAGTCGATCGAGCGTGGTTATAATATTATGGTTTGAATCCACTTTCATCAAATTTTCAAGGCGTATTAGATACGAATAAAAAGAATGGCGAGATCAAGTCGCATTATGTTATTATGCGCAATCGTTTTGGTGGTCGCAAGCCTTTCGAAGCCTTCAGAAGCTTTACCATTCCTCGGCTATGGAGTTCTCATTGCAAACGCTATCCCCGTACATATGTCGCCTCCATTGCCGGAAAATATCTACGCCACCGCTCATATAATCTTGTCTTCTATGACGGTGCGAGGAAGCTCTTGAAATATTCGAATGTATG
Organism: Craterostigma plantagineum; assembly: GCA_027422505.1. Taxonomy (NCBI): domain Eukaryota; kingdom Viridiplantae; phylum Streptophyta; class Magnoliopsida; order Lamiales; family Linderniaceae; genus Craterostigma; species Craterostigma plantagineum. The sequence goes on along the minus strand of JAPQWV010001465.1, from coordinate 64,080 downwards.
ATATATATATATATACAATACACGATATTAACCGTGTATTATTATTGAATTTACTTGATCATCGAATACTTGATATAATTGAAAAAGCTTTTGTCTATGAGAATTATGTGCAGCACACGAAGCATATTAAAAGCTCGAAAAAGGTTCCATTGTTATGCACATCCGAGCTTTCTTCCATATCTTACATGATTCTTGCTTGTGGTAAGGGCAAAGAACAATTTTCAGTACCTAAACCCTAAAATGGATGAACACATTCTTTTCAACATAATCAACCAAATCAAATCTCCATCGATAAATCCCAAGCATGGCTCCAAGAAATCGCTGCTCAATTTTTGTCTTCTGCATCTTATTATTAGCAGCTTCCTCCCCTCGCAGCATAACTTGCGGTAATAACAGTTCTTCAGTTTCTTCTTACAGTCGAAATTAACAATCTATCATCGCTTAGTTATAACTAATATCTCTGCCCAGATGCAGAATCACCAGCAATTCAAGAATCCCACCAACAAATAGAGCCACTGAATCAACAGACGACGACAGCTTTTATTACTACCCATCTGTGATTTTCGATCATATTCATTCTCCTTCGCCTTACTGCGTCAACCCTCCTCCATCGACGGCGGTCCCAAAACCCAACCGCCGCCGGAGAACCCCGAGCACGGCGTCTGGTGCGTCGCCAGGCCGACGGCCGCCGACTCGTCCCTTCAGCAGGCGTTGGATTTTGCGTGCGGCGCCGGCGCCGACTGTGGGCCCATACAGGTTAAGGGGCTTTGCTATTTACCAGACACTGTTCTTGCCCATGCTTCGTATGCCTTCAATAGCTATTGGCAGAAGACTAAAATCAATGGTGGGACTTGCGAGTTTGGTGGGTCTGCAATGCTTGTCACTGTTGATCCAAGTGAGCGAAAGATACGATTTTTATATTATCCTATTAATTTGATGTCGTAATATTTAATGATTCGTAATATTTACGTGTAGAAAGCCGTAAAAAATAACTCATTTTTCATTTGGCAGGTTATGATCGATTGCCATTTCATCTACAGATGATTCAAAGCTCAACGGTGATCAAGATGCATCATGTTTCCCCACTTACTACTAGGCGTTTATATATATATATATATATATATATATATATATATTATATATAGTACAGAATCGAATTGATGTTTTTTTGTTGGAATACGCAAGTTTCTTTACGTAATGATATGATTGATCAAGCAATATATATATATATATATATATATATTATATATAGTACAGAATCGAATTGATGTTTTTTGTTGGAATACGCAAGTTTCTTTACGTAATGATATGATGATCAAGCAATAAAAAGCTATTCCACTAATTGTATAGTTGTTAATTTACTGATTGAAACTGAAGATGGAATTTCACCCATTTTCATCAAACATCGGATATCAAGGTCTCTGATGGAATTTAGATTTCCTATTTCAGACTTTAACCAATTAGTACCTTGACAGTATTTCTTTTATATATAGATCCATATTAGAATAAATTTTTTGCACATTGGTACCCATCCCGCCGCAAGGTTGTTATACAATTTAGGTACCATAGATTGTGGACATAATACAGTGAGAATGTGGTACATCATATGTGACCACCTCATTTTCTAATTAAAATTAGTAACGAATTTTCGCAACATAAGTCGCGGAAGACCCGTCTAACAAAAACTTTTTTCTAAATTAAAATATATTACATCAAGACTGTTTACAAAGTCGGGTCTATACAAAGGCCGTATCCAGTCGCGTCTATATAGAGGTCGTAGCCCCAAAAGTCAAAACGCTATCGTCGCTACAGGTCTTCATCCATGTACCGTCCGTCCTCAAAAGTCCGTGGAGCACCGCCACCAGCCGCCTCAGTCTTGACGCGTACCAGCATCAGACTCAGTACATACAACACGTAAGCACTGAGCGATTTACCCAGTAGGTGAATAATATGCATTATGCAAGTGTACACTCAATCCCAATCTCAGTATCTCACCACATCCATGCACACTCTTTCTTTTGGTGTATCTATATCTCATCACACAACATTGGGCCCTTGGTTAGGCTCACACGCGCAATAAATCACAGGTGATCACACCGTAATCACCGGTAAGTTACGCCGGTAGTTCACTGATCGATCACGTCAATGGCCACCTACAAGGTCATCTCTTCCACAATAAATCATGGGCGATAACGCCATATCCATATATATACGTATATATATATATCTATATATATATATCATGGGTGATAACTCCGTATCTGATCTGGCGATTTGCACCTCGAACCGACCACGTCCGAGTAGACAGATCGATCACATCTGTCTCCCGCCAGGTAATCTATGAGCCTAACAAGTCACGATAATCTCAATCTACCCCACTTAGCAATACACTGAATCATGGGGCTTTTCAGGCCGCATGTTAAGTTTCATTAGCTTTTAGGACACTAACAGAAATTTAATAGTTTTAAGAATCCGATTAGCGTAGAAATAGTATTGTTCTGCACACCACTTCATTGTACTTCAGTACCACTTCATGGATCTGCAGTACCACTTCATTGTTTCTGCAGTACCACTTCACTGTTCTTTAGAACCGCTTCATTGTTTTTCAGTACCACTTCATCATTCTGAAATAATAAAAAAGGATCATTTGATACCAGTGATATACATTGTGTAGCAGTTGCGTACTTTTGGATCCTTATCTCTAAATTTTATCAAAATTTGGTCCTTAAAACTATTTTTTTCCGACAAGGGTCTGGACACTAAATTAAAACCCTGATTTGGGCCTGAAACTCAATTTGCACTTGAATCATCACCGTTTCAATACGGTGGAAACCATCTCTCGCCCTGATGTGATATGCACGTACAATGCATATACATGATAACTCATGAAAACATGATTCACGTGAAATGTATGTAAAACAAGTAAAACGCGTAAATCACGCAAGTCACAGAATTCATCGAATTGCATGAAAGTACATAAATCACTCATGTGTTTACGCATTGTAGATGGACGATCCACCTACCTGCCCTCCTGCTAAGATCGAACACGAAGTCTGATGGCACTCCTAAATCCTGGACCTTGAACATATAAATATTATTAGTATATGTACGAATCTTCGAACTAAATGTGCTTTATAAATAGCTATATTTTAATACCGGTCTAGAGGTTAACAGTCAACTCGCGAAAACCCTTACTAAATCGCCCGACTTCGAAGTGCTTTGGATCGCCGAATGATACAAGGTTCGACTATTAAATCGCCCTATAGTTGTTGATTTGAAAGTAAGGCTCGGCGAATTTCACTATCGGTCGATACTTAAAATGTTGAAATTATCAAAATATACTAGAACCCCTGAAATAGCTTAAATCGGCCGAATGTGATTATTACAATATTCTAACCCTAAATTGCCTGATTTTGGTCGTTGCAAGGGAATATGAATTCGCTCGATTTTTTGGGGTAAACTCGGCGAATTTTATTTCGCCCGATTTGTCCTTCCCAAGGTCCAAATTCGCTGAACATCCCTGGCTTAATCCAAAATCGCCCGAGTTTGACCTTCAACTAGTCATTCAAAACTTACACTATGATCGCACGATTGGTGAGATGTCTCGAGTCGCCCGAATTTACAAATGATAAACTCATAATTCGCCCGACTTTCAACAGTGGTAATTCCTTCATAAATTCATAAGAACAGAATTCATATATTATTAATATCAGTTCAAAAGTTATACTAAACCCAGAAAATGGTAGTCTAAAATCGAATTTTACAAATACACATATTTCGAAAATCATATATCACATAAATTTTTTTATGACATGAACCCTAAGTTTCTTAAGTATAATAATTCTTCGAACAGCTTCTAGGGTTACTGTAAAATCATTTATGAGTACGAACCGAACTTCAAGGAGTTAGGGTTTTCTAAACCTGTTAGATTTCGAATCCTTCAATAACTTAGTTTATAATCACATGAATACATAAGACATAAAAAGACATATGTCAAGTATATTATGCAATGTTTTAAAATGCGTGTCGCGCACCGCGTAGCGTTTTGGCTCCTGAAGCGGGTAGCGTAGCGCATTGCGTGAGCAAGTAATTTACAATGCAGGAAAACATAATATATAACATGAATTTGTTATATTATAGCTTATATCTCCAATAATATATTTAATTCACTTAATTCTAATCTTTTGCTTCTCATTGACTACTCTATTTACTAGTTTGCCCCCGTGCGGTGCACGGTTTATGTTTTATGCAATATAAATTGACACGAATAACACCCGGAAATAGCAGGTTTGGTTTAGAATTTTCGACCTGTTTAGTAAATGTGTAAACCCGACCACAACTCAAATATTAAGTCCGCCAAATTAGGAATCAAATTTCGACCCGAAATCAACCTGAAAACTAACCCATTTAACCCAAACATATAAATTATTAGATATCCTTAATAAAATAAAAAGGAAAAATAGATCATATGCTCGATGAATTACGCTGAGATGTCATGAAAATGAGGATGGAAGATCAAATAGAAGATAGCTTCCTGAAAGTTCAGGTTAACAACCATCGACTTCGGTTGATATGACTTTGAAATAACTTGATTTACTTACGATTTCTGAGAATTCTGTTATTTGAAAGTTTAATTGTTTCTTAATTATATTGATCTTTTAGAAAAAAAAACAAATGTTTCTCTATTGTTTTGTTTAATTTAGATTTATAATTCTGTTTACTTAATTTTTCTTGCTTTTTTTTTAAAATTTTAAATGGGTTGGCTGGTTAGGGTTAGATTTGAGTTAAAACATGTCGGTTTGTGTTTGATATTTCAACCGTGTAAGTAAACGTCTTCAACCCGTTATTAAACGGGTTGAACCCGAATGTGACCCAACCATTTGTTTTGTCACACACATCATTCTTTTTATCGTGTAGTATAAATTAATGCACGATTATCATTAGCTCTTTATAAAAAACAATAATAAAAATTCTACAGTCTTACAGTCTACAATCTTACAATGTTTAAGTAGCATCGCCTGATAGCTATGTATCGTATAGTCTTATAAAGTTTAAGTATTAGTTGTGCAGTCTTACAGTCATACAATTGTTAAGCCGTCTCATTGCAGATGCAGTCTCATGGCTCTGCATTCAGTCACACAGTCTTGCAGTCTGTAAAGCCATTGTAACAGTCTTACGTACTCGCAGTCTTACATTTCTGGAACAGTATTCTATTGTTGTATTTAGTTTGCGAGATTTTATTCTACTTTAAGTTGTAATCAGTCTTGAACGTTTTCCAATATTTTCAAAACTACACACACTAATCTGAGTTATATAGTTGTGAAAATAAAACTCCACGAATGGGGGACAACATGCTCATCGATTAATGGGCTCGCTAAATATTTAAAATCGTATCCCTCCAAAACCCAGTCAGTTAACATTTACAACTCATCTTGAACTTGGGTTAACATTCTCATAGAAATAAGCATATAATTCAACGCAATTTCAATTCGATACTTACAAAAGAACAAAACAGTTACCGAAAAGTGTTGCAATCGAATTAAAATAATAAGCAATTGCATTAATCAAATTCGAGGAAAAACACCACGCAGCTAAATATAAAAGCCATGAAGTATTATCAATTAGACCATGCACTGAAATACATGGAAGAAATGTATCTGAGCATAACTGAGCTACCGTCATCGATCCGCATACACTGTATTGTTTTGCCAAGGCTCAAATAGTAGCCATCAGTGGTACGATTAAAAACTTAAAGATGCAAAAAAGAATGATTAGCATGGTGTTTCACGTATTAATGAACCTGTACCAAACCTCTTACCAAACTTCCTAAGGATATTTCGCAAGCCAATAGCATTCAAGTCCACAAAGAAGAGAAGCATCAACAAATCATGGAGCGTTGCTCTATAAACTTCTTGAATCTCATATACTTTGATGCAAGGTTCTTATTGAAGAGATTCTTGCAATTTGTTGAGCTTTGCGATCCTGATTGCAAGTATACCTTTATGTTGCAACATAGAGAGCACATTGTTTTTGGATATGCAATAATGGTGATCCCGATTTAAGTTTCATTACCTTGCAAGAGAGGAGATGCTGAATAAAGGGAGATATATTGCCGTGAAATGCACTTCGAATTTTTTTCTGTCATGAAAATCATTAACATGTCGCCCTTTCCACCCCTTAAGATTCGTTGGCATATGCTTCACATTTTTCTTCGCTAATATTGAAAGTTGTATTATTTGTCTCATTTGTAAATTTCGTATCATATATATACTCACATCAACTAAATGACATCCTTATGCAATAGAAGTTTATAAAGTAAAAAATGAATAACAATGCCAGATACAATATAATAAATGGGAAACCAGAAAACCAGAGCACACCCTGGTCGTTCTTGAATTTTACTGTCTTTGAATTTCTTTCCAAAAGCCACAACAACACTGATATGCAAACAATTTAGTGCCCAACATCGTTATCCATTACAACTCACAATGGCGTCTCGTGTTGCCACTCATTGATGCATCATCATTTTCCCTAAATAATAAAGTTCATACATCTAATATCATCACACACATATTCCTGACCATGAAGAATGTGTATAATAAAAGATTGAAAAAAGAATCAAACCAATGAATTCCATATTTTCTAAAAAACTTAATCACTAAACAAAGCAAGAGCGCACACTCCAACAAACAACTAAACTGTAACAAACAAACTTCGAAAACAGGGTTAGTGAACACGCATGAGGATTTCATTGGTTTAAACCTTTGAACATACTATGAAAAGACCTGCTAAAATTATATTCATAAATCATATTCTGGGTGAAGGACAGTTATCGATTTGATGGTGATGGAAACAAGGATCAGACCTTGACAATGACTGGCATCGAAGAGTGATGCTCAACATACAAAAAAGCCCGACTCATGAAGCATCAATCATGTTTCAAACCCAAACCGAAAAATAATAAACGTAACAACAAAACCAAAATATTTTGAAAGCCGAAACCTTCAGTCACAACACATGATCCATGTGTGATCCATGTGTGATCCACCAAATCAGAAACAACACTACTAAGCGCTTGAAATAATTGTCCCCAATACCGAACATTAACAATTTTGAAAGCCGAAACTTCAGTCACAATCATAACGCCTAGTCATACAAATCCAAGGTCCCCAACTATACTGAGTAGAGGGTACAGTATATAATCCCGATCTTCAAACAATTTAAGGATAGCAAACCAATCTAAAATAAAAAAAATTCAAGCCTAATAAACATTTCCACAATCACGTACAACAAAACACAAGGCGACAACAACTAAAGAAACGACTACGATGAGGATGAATACTTACAGCGTCTAAAAGAGACCATTCAGCTTTTGCTAAGAAGCTTATGCATCAATGTCATGCCAAAACATTTCCACTATTTTGCCAAATAGAACAAAGAGAAAAAGCTTGCATAAGCTCTCATTAAAAACAGAGGTCCTACATGGGCTGAATGGTGGTAAAATATCAATCAATATGATCACGGGTCAGATTCATATTAGCGAGTGAGTGATGAAATTAATGGAAAGTTCAGGGTGAATAGAGAACATGATAAGCCAACTCCTCTAAGCATCAGAATCTCTTTTCAATCATCACTAAACACGAAAAAAAAAAAGAATATCATTATCGCTTAGCATAAATTATAAAAAAAAGTTAAAAAAATTTCTGAAAATAACTGAAATTGTTATACGACGCAAATAAGAAATAAAAAAAATACTTACTGGAGCGACTCTTTTGAGGGAAACCTACAATCACTATTAGAATTTAAGATATTTTTAATTATATTAAAATTCTGTTTTTTTCTACGTAGATTTCTGCAAGGAGATTCGAATCATAACTCTCGAATATAATTACAGAAAGACGCCCAAACACGCTACGCAAAAGTCAGGCGATCACATTCCGCTTTGTGATCCTCTCCCAATCCGCTCTTCTCTATCAAGATTTATATCCCAAAAACCAATCCTAGAACTATTTTCCCGGTTTACCTTCTTAACTTCCAATTTTGTCATCAGTCCATCTTCGTTCTTGCCACCCTATAATTCATCATGTATAACAGATGGAAATCAATCTGTAAACATAGAAAGTGATTAAGCGTAGTACGTACGAAGATTTGAAGCCCAGAATCGGAGCTCCGATCTGTAATCTGTGTCCAAAATTCAATCTGAAACTGTCGACGATGGGCATCTAGCAGCCATAGTGGCAAAAAGGCAGAGCGCGAGCCGTATACCTCCTCCCTTCTCCTTGCCTTCCTAGGCACCGTCGCCCATACATCTCCGTTCTAGATAAGATATTTTGATCTATATTGAACATAAGACATGATAGATTCTTGTTTGCCTTTGAGGTTTCTTTGGCTATAGCAATCTTGTTAGATGGCATTTTCCACAAAAACTGTTGGACAATTCGAAGTTAGTGTCTGTCCGAGCCGAGCTTCCGAGGATTACCAAAAGACTTGGCTGCGATCCGCAGTCGTCGCTGCTCAGTAAACATTTCTTCCAATAAGAGGTCCTCTCCACCTTTGCTCTCGATTTGCGCATTAGTATTATTTTTGCAGCTCAGCTTCACGGTAGTTACCTTTATCTGCACAAAATCGATGCCTACACCAAATCAAGGAAAAAAAATAAGAATAAAAATCATAAATAAATTACAAAAAAAAAAGCATAACACGTTTTGAAGGGATTCTTATATGCTGTAATAACGAACATACATTTGCTGTTGAGGCTAAGCATTGACGCGTACGAAGGGGAATACATAAATCTATTATATACCTCAGCTACATGGTTGCAAATTCTGATATATTTATCAAGAATTTGTGCATAGTATACCTCTCCGTTTCATGACATGCCTCACTTTCTTGCATGCCTGTTCATTAGGCTAATAAAAAATTTACCACCGACTGCAAAATGAGAAAAGAGAGAGTAAGACGATTGATGTCGATGAGTGTCATGCCATACAAAAGAAAGGTAAACATTACATAAAATCCATTTTCTAAAAGGTAAACGTTGTGTCGGCTTAAAAATCAGCAGTGTTCATTACGCCAATCTGTAAAATAATAATTACGAAAAAAAAAAGCAGAACACGTTGAAGGGATTCTCATATGCTGTAATAGCGAACATACATTTGCTGTAGAGGCTAAGCATTGACGCATACGAAGGAGGGATACATAATCTATTATATACCTCAGCAGCTACATGGTTAAAAATTCTGATATATTTATCAAGAATCTTGTGCATAGTTCTCCGTTTCATGATATGCCTCCATTTTTTTGCCTGCCTGTTCATTAGGCTAATCGAAAATTTACCTCCCACTACAAAATAAAGAGAGAGGAGTAAGACAATTGTTGTCGATGAGTGTCATGTCATACAAAAGAAAGGTAAACATTACATAAACCTCCGTTTTCTGAAAGGTAAATTGTTGTGTCGTCTTCAAAATCAACAGTGTTCATTACGCCAATCTGTAAAAAAACACCCACGCAACAATCGAAACCCCCACAAAACTAAGCACTTACTTATCGGAGGCTGATGAACATTGAGCACACAATCTGCTCAGCCCTTTCAAATTCTTCAAAGCCACGCCAGCACTGTTTCGCTCTCCTTCTCGTCTTCCCAGAGCAAATCTATACGATTCACCAAGCAATAATCGAAAACCCCAATAAAAACTAAGCACTTTATTCATCGCAGCGATGAAACATGAGCACACATTTCTCTTCATCCCTTTCAAATTCTTCAAAGCCACGTTAGCACAGTTTTGCTCTCCTTCTCGTCTTTCCCAGAGTCAATCTGTAAAAAAACAACCACCCAATAATCGAAAACCCCAAATAAAACTAAGCACTTATCATCGCAATCTGACGAACATGGAACCCACGAAGCAAATCTGAAGCAACCAAGAGAAGCTTCTGAAAGGTTTCTGCTTTCTTGGTAAAGACTGCTCAGTACCCAATGATGGATAATACGTGGGACATGTACGAACAACTAACCAATCCAATCTGTCGTCTATGATGTGGCATGGCAATTCTTGAAGGACAGATATGCTTCTATTATGTCGAAAATTCGAGATACAATAACTCAATGTTGGCAAGACATGGGTAATGGATCGGTTCATCAACCCGAACCAAAACGGCTAGGACATAATTGCCACTTCTCGGTGATATAAAAAAAGACGGTAATGTAATAAATCAAGTTTTATCAGAAATTGAAACCTCGATAAAGTTTTACCTCGCAGATTTCTCCGAAGCAACATATCGATCCAAACGGCATGTTCACCGACCCGAACCAAAACGGCTAGGACATAATTGGCACTTCTCGGCGATATAAGAAAAGGCAGTAATGTAATAAATCAAGTTTATCAGAAATTGAAACCTCGATAAAGTTTTACCTTTACAGATTTCTCCGAAGCAGTATATCGATCCAAACGGCATGCTTTTGCATTCTCCGGCATTTCATTGTATAGTCTTTGCAGCTCACCTAAAGTACCCAGGTGCAGTTTATTACTATGCTTTCACAAAATCGAAATACAAAATCATTAAAGAAAACGAAGAAAAACGAAGGGTAAAAATAAATTCACCTTTATGTCATTGGAGTTATTTAGCATAAAAAAATATATATAAATGAACAAAAAGGGGAGGAAGGACTGTTCTTACCATGAAAGCCATCGATCCCTGTGGTTTGTAAGGATATGTGATGCAAGGGATCTCTAACCCTTAGATAGCACAGATCACAAGTTCGCCTTAGCGTGTTTTATGGTTTGTTTGAAGAACATCTCTCGAGTTTGTTCGATATTTGCTGGGACCACGCATACTCTCCTCTTTCTTTTTCTTCTTTTCGAGCTCCTCAGGCATGAGTTCTCGCTCCATTTCTTTCACAACTACGAAGAAAAAAACAGCAAAAATGAGTAAAAATCGTACTGAAAATTTCCTACAATTTGCAACTATATCTGAATGAGAGGACACAATAAAGAGAACGATGAAAATGTCGACGGGCTGAGGAATAAAAGATCTAAATGGGATACCTAGGACTGTTGAACCTCCCGACGCTTTTTTCAAAGATCCTCTCGCCCCTCCTCGCGGCGGGCGGCGGCGGCCCTCGTCACTCGTCAGCATCCACCGCAACCTTGCTGCGGCGGACTCCATCCTTGCGTTAGGTCCGACATCCTTTTTATCATAGATATAGAAAATTAGACACAAAGTAAAGCAGACGGAGGTGAGAAACAAAAGAGATAGGTTTGGAGAGCTTCGTGAGAAGAAAGGACACGACTTTCAGCTTTCTTAATTGAAGAATTTGTTGTCAGACCGCTCACTTTTCTATTAAATGAGGCCAAATGTAATCAATCATTAATAATCCGGCCACATGATAGCGTGTTATATAGTTCAATGGCACCGAATAAAATAACGAATCATTCCTACAACGCCACCTCAGCACTTCCATATAAAATACTCCGGAACCCCCTATATATAATCTCAAAATAGTAATCAGAATTGGATTCACGCGCTCTCATTGGATGGTTGGGACTCCTTTGCTGACGTGGCATGTCCAGGAGAGTCACCATCCAACTTTATAAATATAGATTATAAATAACAAAAGAAAAAGATAAATATAATAAAAAGTTTGTCAATAACAACTAAAGATAAAAAAGAAATAACTTGAAAACCATTAATAAAGTAGTGAAAAATAAGATAAGATAATTTCCTCTCTCCAATTACATTATATATATTTAAATTGTGCAGCAAATTTTAATATTTGAGAACCTACATGCATGACTCCACATGACGCCTTGATGACTGACAACGACAATCTGCGCGAATAAATGCACGTGTTATGTGGAGCAGAACTGCAGAAGGACAAAAGTCAGTCCCAATTAGGCGTTTAGACCGAAAAAAATAAAATAAAGAGAATAATAAAAAATAAAAGCAATGCTAAATTATTTGCGCGTTGTCGCATTTTCAGAAAAAAAACACGCGTAAGCGCGCTACGAAGCGCGCACCAGAACGCGTTTTTAAAAACACTGATATATTAGGTATGAAAGCATTAACATACCTGATACTGTTGAAGTACTTAATCTCGTTGGAAACTCCTCTTTCTTCCTAGTTTTTTCTCGTGCTTTACTACTCCACAACAAGGGTTTTGCTAAATAGAATGTTTTGTTATGTTATTCATTTAGATATTGTAGACTTTTTTTGGTCTAAATGGCTATGAGAGTTTTGATTATTCCAAGTAATTATGTAAATTGGGGGTACAAATTAGAAAACTCGATATGCATGTTATGTGATGTTTAAGTATGAGAAAATGTTCGATTAAGTGCTTGAATGTGGTTTAACTGTAAGAAAATCGAATTTGTGTGATCTTGTGCTTACCTGGAATATTAATGTGATCACCTGGTTATGAACATCTTCGTATGAACGGAATCTCGTTGCATGCTATATATGGAAAATATATCATATTGAGTGATATGCAAAACTGTCTGCGAGATTAAGGTATTTTAGGAAAGGATATGCTGTGATCATCTTGATACGAATGATTCTATGATATATATATATATGGAAAAAATATTCTGATTGAGCTGAAACGTGATTGAGTTATTTTAGGAAAGAATATCGATGTGATCACCCGGATATGAATGACTGTGCTGTATATATGGAAAGGATATTCTGATTAAGTGCTTACATATGAATGATCTATTTTAGGAAAGAATATCAATGTTATATCCGTTGAGTGCGAATTATGTGACTCTTAAATCATGAATCATGATCCTACTTTCCTTGTGCGACTTAGGATTCATATTATGGAAAGTGATTAATTGATTGGACTTATATGGTAAGATGCTGATTGAGTCTATTTATGAATATGCTGAAAACGAATGAGATCACTATACATGGAAAATATACTTTGCATTATACTCAGTAGATCAAACCTTTCTCTGTGCGAATTCGCTATCATATTTTGGGAAAGAAATCATTGATTGAGCTTACCGTTGATAATATGCTGAGTGGAATTATATATGGAATATGCTGACTAACGGATGAGATTACTGTGGAATGAATGTTAATCTGTGGTATTTATGGTAAGTAATCATGCATGACCGTTGAGCTTAAATTGGTTTATTCTTGGCATGATTGTTTGAGTTAATGCACGTGATTGTTGAGCTGTACTTTGCATATTTTCGTGCTTAACTTTCCTTGTGGAGTGTAGAAGCATTTCATGGTCTATATAGAAGAGAACACTTCACGATTGAAGGGTAACAAGAACGAACACACAAGCTATCGAGTTCCTTAGAGTCATTGAGCGTTAACTTGCGAAAAATTGTTAGTTTGTGTCTGAGCTTTCATTTGCAAATCTGTACCCTTTGAGCGATCTTTAGAAACACCCTATCCAAACCCAGTCTTCGGACGTGTTGTGTCTGCGGGCACGTTGAGCGCACAAAGGAGCACGAGTGGAGTCTTACGCACGTGGAGGGACGAATTTTGTGGATTCGGTGGCCCTTCGGTAGCAAGCTGCATCCAGTCGGGGAATAGGTTTCCTGGGTAAACGACGTGGATCGAAATTTGGCGTGCGTCAGCCTAGAGCGAGGTCTAGTGTCCATTGTGCTTCGGTTGTGTACGGGTCAATCATAGTGTAACCGTAATACCTAGTGATTGATTGGAACTCTTGGGAGATCACATCCCAAGGACAGGATTAAACCCCAGTTGGGGATATAACCTGTATAAAAATCCCGTCTCACTTTACTTTCTGCTATTTACTTTTCTGTGAGACAAACCGGGGACGACAGCAAATACTAGGTGATATCGTTAATACTAGTTCTGAAAATAACTTGATTTTTATTAAACAGGATTAGGGAGATAACTTGGATACTCGTACTGCTTTCTGGGAAATAACACACTCTGCAGATATCTTCTTAAAGAAAAGTATTTTTCAAAGAAGAACAAGCCAAAATTTTTTATAGCCTAATTCACCCCCCCTCTTAGGCATATTGTACACTTCATTTGGTATCAGAGCGGGTTACTCAACGAAAGGCCTAACACGCCTGAGTTAAGATCTAATGGCTTTTTCGAGTGATATTTTTGCAGAGGGTCAATCCACTCCAGGCCTCCTCTCTTCGACGGTACGAACTACGCGGTATGGAAGAATCGTATGATCGAATTTTTGATCGCTGTCGACTACGAGCTTTGGGAGACAATCATCAACGGACCGTACACAGCTGCGAAATCCGATGGAACTCCAAAGGATACTAAAGATTACACTGCTGACGACAAAAGGGGAATCACGCGAAACGCAAAGGCAAAAAACATGCTCGCATGCGCACTCACACGGGAAGAATACATTCGAGTGAGCTCCTGCTCATCAGCGAAGGCCAGTGGGACATGCTCCAAGTCACTCATGAAGGAACCCAACGAGTCGTGCAAGAAAGACTAGCTCTACTCACTCACCAGTATGAACTGTTCTCATGGAATCTGACAAAAACATAAGCCAGATGTACGCCAGATTCATGGGAATCATCAACCAAATGTTTCTCTCTCGGCAAGAAAGTTCCGACAGTGAACAAGTAAGAAAGATACTGAGATCACTACCACGAGAATGGAATGCCAAGGTTACTGCCATCTACGAAGCAAAGGATCTAGAAGCACTTAGCATCTCCGAGCTGATTGGATCTCTTATATCCTATGAGATGATTCAAACATCAATGATCTCAGAACAAAAATCAGAAGTCCATTGCATTCATCTAACCAAGAAGAATCTGATTCTGACGACGAAGAAAAGGACCTGATGAACGATCTGGCCATGCTTACCAAAAGAATTGAAAGGTTCCACCAAAAAAGGAAATTCAAAGGGAACTTCAACAAATTCCAGAACAAGAGCAAGGAAATATCCACGTCTGAGAAGAAAGTTCAGAAATGTTTCCGATGCAACAAACCAGGCCACTATGCACATGAATGCCCGCAACTAGCAATGAGAAACCAAGGAAGCAGAAGGCTATGGTGACGGAATAAAATGACTCTGAACCAGAACAAAGCGAAGACGAGGATCACGCTTACATGGCTGACGAGGATCAGGTATCTCGCTCTTCCTCTATTGAGAAAATTCATATCCTAAATAGCTTATATAACAAGGATTATGAAAGTGACTCATCTGTTTCTGATATAGAAGAAAGTAAGGAAGAATTGTGTGATTTACTTCAGAAAGCTGAGAAAAAGATTAAGTCATTAAATTCCTTGAATAAGGAACTAATAAAACAGCGAGATCACCTAGCTAAAGAAAAACATGAGGCTGATCTAGAGATCTCACGTTTGAAAGGAGAGTTAGGTACTGCTAAGAAAGAGGGAATTCCCTGTGACTGTGAGAAAATAGAAAAGAAAAACAGTGACTTATCCAGAGATATCGTAGAACTCAGAAACTCCTTAGAGAAAGAAAAACAGACAGTTGATAGACTCCTTGAGGGTGGGCAGAACCTAAATATGCTGTTGAATACTCCTAGACACATTGGAGGGACAGGGTTAGGTTTATTCCACTGATGAAAAGCATGTTAACATTTTTGTATCTAAGGTTAAATGTTTCTGTTGTGGTAGAAATGGTCATTATGCATACAACTGTCCCTTAAAGAAGATTGATAAACTAAGTATGTCTGGAGACCTAAGAAGTCACCTGAAAATGCCACTGTCGTATCTAATTGTAACAGGAGATCACCATCTATTCAGAACGATATCTCGTATGTTGACAGAAGTTATTTCTCCGCTAACATGTTAGGACCCAACAGAAATTGGGTACCTCAGAAGAATACTTCTTTCTACAGGTACGAAGGAAGAATCCCAGTAAGAAAAGTAGGTGGTACCTCGACAGCGGGTGCTCCCGCCACATGACAGGTGATATAGGTAATTTTGTGTCGTTGAAGGCGGTAGATGGAGGATACGTTTCGCACGCCAACGACGCAAAAGCCAAAATCGTGGGAGTTGGTACTGTCGGTAACAATTTAAAATATCACCATAGATAACGTACGGTTTGTTAGGAACTTAGAACATAATTTAATAAGTATTAGCCAATTATGTGATGATGGATATACCGTAGATTTCGCCAAAGATAAATGCCTTGTTAAAAAGAATGATGCGATTGTGTTTAGTGCATCTAGGCATGGTAATATTTACTGCATCACTCTTGATGATATTGCTAACCGAAACGTCAAGTGTCTAGCAGTTACGCAGGATATTACATGGTTATGGCATAGACGTCTGGGACATGCTAACATGGAACTAATGTCTCACATATCATGCAATGAGTTGGTGAGAGGTATTCCAGATATGAAAGCCACCAAGGACAGAATCTGTAAAGCGTGCCAAATGGGGAAACAGACCAAGACGTCCTTTAAGCCTAAGAATGTGATCTCTACGTCCAGACCACTGGAACTGCTGCATCTTGACCTTTTTGGTCCGGTACAGGTTATGTCATTGAAAGGTAAACGATATGCCTTTGTGATCGTAGACGACTATACTAGGTACACATGGGTCTTATTTCTTGCGCACAAAAGTGAGGCATTAGATAATCTTGCGCCACTGATTAAGAAGCTAGAAATGAGAAGGAAATGAAAGTCCGTAAGATTAGGAGTGATAATGGTCTAGAATTTGATAGCAAATCCTTTGCATCTTTTTGTGATGAAAATGGTTATAATCATAATTTTTCAGCTCCTATTACGCCTCAACAGAACGGAGTGGTCGAGAGGAAAAATAGAGTATTACAAGAATGGCTAGGACTATGTTGAGCGAATATAATACTCCAAAACACTTTTGGGCCGAAGCTGTTAGTACGGCATGTTATGTCTCAAATAGGATCTTCCTTAGACCAATTATTAAGAGAACTCCCTATGAACTTTGGAGCGACAAAACCCCTAACATAGGATATTTCCATGTATTTGGTTGCAAATGTTTCATTTTAAATGATAGGGATAAAAGAGGAAAATTCGATTCCAAGGTAGATGAAGGGATATTCCTAGGTTACAGCCTTCATTCCAAAGCTTTTAGAGTGTTTTAATAATAGGAAGAAGACTGTTCAAGAATCTGTGCATGTTACGTTTGATGAATTCCCTAACGCAGATGCTACTGAGGAAGGTATAGTTGTGTCTCATGCAGATATACAGGTTACTGACAAAGAAGTGAAAGCAATTCCGTTGGAATTAGGTGATATGTCAGAGGAACCTGAAGCTTCAGACGAGCAACAACGCAGAAAATTCAAACATGCTTCCAGCCATCCCACGAGCAAGTCATAGGGAATATCACTTCAGGAATCAAAACAAGAGCAACTGCACGAAACGATATTGCTGAGGAATCACATGACGTGCTGCTGTCAACCATGGAACCCAAAACAGTGAATGAAGCGCTTAACGATGAATCGTGGGTGATTGCCATGGAAGAAGAGCTGGCGCAGTTTGAAAAGAGCCAAGTGTGGACTCTTGTGGAAAGACCTAACGACAAGTCCATAATAGGCACGAAGTGGGTATTTCGCACAAACTGGACGAGAACGGTAACGTGACACGAAATAAGGCCAGGTTAGTTGCCAAAGGGTATTCACAAGAAGAAGGTATAGATTTTCAAGAAACCTTTGCACCCGTAGCTAGGCTCGAGTCTATACGCATTTTGCTTGCATATGCATCTTTTAAAAGATTTAAGCTTTTTCAAATGGACGTGAAAAGTGCATTTTTAAATGGTTTTATAAATGAGGAAGTTTTTGTCGAGCAACCTCCCGGTTTTGAAAAGAGGATTTTCAAATCACGTTTTTAAATTAAACAAAGCTTTATATGGTTTGAAACAGGCCCCTAGGGCATGGTATGAAAGATTGAGTAGGTTTTTACTAGACATGGGTTTTACGACAGGAACAATAGATAACACTCTGTTTATAAAGTGCGAAGGGAATCACATATTACTTGTGCAGATATATGTTGATGATATCATATTTGGCAGCACTGACATCACTCTTTGCGAGATTTTTCTAAGTCTATGCAACAGGAATTGAGATGAGCTTAATGGGAGAACTCACGTACTTCCTTGGATTGCAAATCAAGCAATTGGATACGGGAACATTCATATCTCAAACGAAGTACACGAAGGAACTACTTGAAAATTCGGAATGGCTGATTCCAAGGTACTTCCCACTCCTATGCACCAGACCACTAAAATTGATAGTGATGAACAAGGTACGCCCTTTGACCAAACTAAGTATAGAGGTATGATCGGAAGTTTGCTATACCTTACGGCAAGCAGACCCGATATCATGTTTGCTACTGGTCTATGTTCTAGATATCAATCGAGTCCTAGGGAATCTCACTTGACGGCAGTCAAGCGGATATTTAGATATTTGAAGGGAACAATCAATCATGGTATGTGGTATCCAAATTCCAAGGAATTCCCATTAATGGGATACTCGGATGCGGATTATGCCGGTTCTAGGGAAGATAGGAAAAGCACTAGTGGTACTTGTCAAATACTAGGAAATTCCCTTGTCACTTGGTCCAGTAGGAAACAAAATGCCGTGGCCCTATCCACAACCGAAGCGGAATATATGGCCTTAGGAAGTTGTGCTCAGCAAATCCTTTGGATGAAACAGACCTTGAGTGATTACGGGTTGAGTTATGACCAAATTCCTATTTTCTGTGATAGTACTAGTGCCATTAGCATCACTAAGAATCCGTACACCATTCTCGAACTAAGCATATAGAGGTGAAACATCATTTCATTCGAGATCATGTTCAGAAAGGGATATCAGCGTGAACTTCGTAGGAACTAATGATCAGCTGGCTGATATCTTCACGAAACCCCTTATTGAGAGTAGATTCTGTGATATCCGTGACCGATTAGGAATTATTGAGCTCAAATAGGAGAAGATGACTAGATAATCCTTAGTATCTCCTTGATCTTATCCTTTAGGATTTAGTCCATTTTATTCCTTGATTATATTCCGTAATTCTATATTTTCTATTAAGATCCTTTCCATCCATGGGGAGATTATTTTTAGACTTCTCGACATTTATGTCAAAATCTATTTTCAGCCAATATCTTCCTTTCAGCATTTTCCTTGAGCTCTGATCTTTACTTATCTCCTTCCTTAATTCCCGCGAGATATCCCTTTTATTCCATTCAACGGGCAGTTTCCTTAACCACTAAGTATTCCTTTTAAAATTCAAATTTTGAAATCCCTTCCTTATCTGACACACGTCTTGTCAAGATCACATCTCTCTTTAACTTCCTTCCATCCTTATCCAAAAGGACTAAGCCTTTTTATAAACCGTCCCTTCCTTTTTTCTCCATTCAATTCAAACCCTAATCTCTTCACTTCATCCTTTCATCCTTCAACTCTTCGACATCAACCATGGTGAAAACCAAAGGTGCCGGATCTAAATCCGACAAAAGCGAAAGGCTGCCCTAGTCGAAACTCCACCTTCTTCGAAAGTTACACGTTCCAAGTCAAAGAGCAGTCCCAAATCCACGAAATCCCCGACAAAACCTAAGAAGAAAAAGCTAAGATCGATAAAATTCCTACTCCAACCCCTACTCCTTCCCTACCTCCTCTGATAATCAGTCTGCCTCTTCGGAAAAATCTGCCCCACTTGAGAAATCTGCCTCTCCAGAAAAATCTGTCTCTGCTCAGATCGAGTCCCCTCCTCGAGGCAAGACTCCCCCGTTGGATCATTCTGCCAAAGCCCTGTTCGATCCCCGAAAATCTGGAGGAGATCACTTACGAGATCAAATTCCAGACTGATAGTGCCAAGGAACTTCACGGAAAGCTTCAGAAGCGACGCGTTGCACGGGGAAGGTGCGTTAAGTTTGATGAGTTGGCTGACAGTCAAGTAGTAACATGGCTGACGGAATATGGCTGGGAAAATTTCCTGAGGATAGACGGGTCCTTGTATGTGGAAGCCGTGAAGCTCTTTTATGCTAATCTCACGTTCGTTGAAGACGAAACGGAGATCACAGTCAAGTCTTATGTGCTTGGCAAGACCCTTGAATGGAATAGCGCCAAAGTGAATGAGATGCTGGGTGCTGAGAACGAAGGGCTTCGCTACTTTGACTTTGTCCACTGGTGCACCTCTGAAGTATCCATGCGAGACTGTGCAAAAGCCTTCTGGAATACCCCCTATAAGCCAAAGTTCTCTGAAGGAGAAGCTTTGAACCAACTTCCCGTAGATCTGTTCTTTCTCTACAAGGTCCTACATTTTACGCTATGGAGCGCCCGAGTTGGGAGTGGAGGCCATTCCACAACGATAGGCCTCTTAACTTAGGGTATTTCGTTCTCAAGTACATGGTCTATGCCAGCCAGAGCCCAGATAAGGAACTTCCCTATGGTATGATACTGCACATCTGTTTGAGGCCGAGGAATCTCTCTGCCAAGGCTGGGAAGAAGCTCTAAGCATGTTGTGGATTTGGTCACCCTGAAGCGTGTTGGTATACGCTTTGATGAGAGGAAAGGATGGTTCAAAACAAGGGATTTTGAAGGCTCCGTCAAAGAGTCCGATCAGAAAGAAAAAGGATCTAGAGAGCGACGACGAGCAGGGAACGATAGCTGGTCTGAAAAGAAGCTTCAAGGGGCTTAAGGATGAAAACCGTCAGAATTTCAAAAAGATCTCACGGAACTTCAAAAAGGTTAACAAGTATCTGAAGGAGATCTCCGCCGCTCTTAATATCGCTGAATCCTCATCTGCCTCATCCGATAGCGATTCCAGCCCGTAGATCCTATTCCCTAGCAATTCCCTACCTCTTATAGGATTAGCTCTAGGATGTCCTTTTCTGTTTTTGGGTCTGAGGTCAAGTTTGGTTGGCTGCAGGTTTAGGTTGTTGGTGGTGTTTTAGTCCCTCCTTTTGATGCTGAAGGGGAGAAGTGGCAATTAATGCCCTATTTTGTTATTTTGGAATGATATAATATAATCGGCTTGCTTACATGCTTATGTCTTAATCCTCTGTGCTTGAGTTTGTGATTTGTTAAGGATTAGGAATTCCGCACATAGGCAGGGGGAGCAAACTGATGTGATGTGATATCTTGAGACTTTCCATGATAACTTGCGACATTCCGTGGTAACTTGCGATATTCTATGTGATATGACCTGGTAATTGCTAAATTTTTGCGACTGTGCTTTACATGGATTTACTAGCAATTAGACAGGGGGAGCATGCTTTGAAATCTGATAAACTTATTTGCTCTGATCATGTGCACATGCTTTGATACTTAAACATGTTACGTGCTTAGATAGTTTCATATCGAGTGTACTCATATGCTTAGATAGGCATTAATTACTTGTCATCATCAAAAGGGGGAGATTGTAGACCTTTTTGGTCCAAATGGCTATGAGAGTTTTGATTATTCCAAGTAATTATGTAAATTGGGGGTACAAATTAGAAAACTCGATATGCATGTTATGTGATGTTTAAGTATGAGAAAATGTTCGATTAAGTGCTTGAATGTGGTTTACTGTTAAGAAATCGAATTTGTGTGATCTTGTGCTTACCTGAATATTAATGTGATCACCTGGTATGAACATCTTCGTATGAACGGAATCTCGTTGCATGCTATATATGGAAAATATATCATATTGAGTGATATGCAAAACTGTCTGCGAGATTAAGGTATTTTAGGAAAGGATAATGCTGTGATCATCTTGATACGAATGATTCTATGATATATATATATGGAAAAGATATTCTGATTGAGCTGAAACGTGATTGAGTTATTTTAGGAAAGAATATCGATGTGATCACCCGGATATGAATGACTGTGCTGTATATATGGAAAGGATATTCTGATTAAGTGCTTACATATGAATGATCTATTTTAGGAAAGAATATCAATGTATATCCGTTGAGTGCGAATTATGTGACTCTTAATCAGTGAATCATGATCCTACTTTCCTTGTGCGACTTAGGATTCATATTATGGAAAGTGATTAATTGATTGGACTTATATGGTAAGATGCTGATTGAGTCTATTTATGGAATATGCTGAAAACGAATGAGATCACTATACATGGAAAATATACTTTGCATTATACTCAGTAGATCAAACCTTTCTCTGTGCGAATTCGCTATCATATTTTGGGAAAGAAATCAGTTGATTGAGCTTACCGTTGATAAATATGCTGAGTGGAATTATATATGGAATATGCTGACTAACGGATGAGATTACTGTGGAATGAATGTTAATCTGTGGTATTTATGGTAAGTAATCATGCATGACCGTTGAGCTTAAATTGGTTTATCTTGGCATGATTGTTTGAGTTAATGCACGTGATTGTTGAGCTGTACTTTGCATATTTTCGTGCTTAACTTTCCTTGTGGAGTGTAGAAGCATTTCATGGTCTATATAGAAGAGAACACTTCACGATTGAAGGTAACAAGACGAACACACAAGCTATCGAGTTCCTTAGAGTCATTGACCGTTAACTTTGCGAAAAATTGGTAGTTTGTGTCTGAGCTTTCATTTGCAAATCTGTACCCTTTGAGCGATCTTTAGAAACACCCTATCCAAAACCCAGTCTTCGGACGTGTTGTGTCTGCGGGCACGTTGAGCGCACAAAGGAGCACGAGTGGAGTCTTACGCACGTGGAGGGACGAATTTGTGGATTCGGTGGCCCTTCGGTAGCAAGCTGCATCCAGTCGGGAATAGGTTTCCTGGGTAAACGACGTGGATCGAAACTTGGCGTGCGTCAGCCTAGAGCGAGGTCTAGTGTCCATTGTGCTTCGGTTGTGTACGGGTCCATCATAGTGTAACCGGTAATACCTAGTGATTGATTGGAACTCTGGGATATCACATCCCAAGGACAGGATTAAACCCCAGTTGGGGATATAACCTGTATAAAAATCCCGTCTCACTTTACTTTCTGCTATTTTACTTTTCTGTGAGAAACCGGGGACGACAGCAAATAACTAGGTGATATCGTTAATACTAGTTCTGAAAATAACTTGTTTTTATTAAACAGGATTAGGGAGATAACTTGGATACTCGTACTGCTTTATGGGATAACACACTCTGCAGATATCTTCTTAAAGAAAAGTATTTTCAAAGAAGACAAGCCAAAATTTTTATAGCCTAATTCACCCCCCCCCCTCTTAGGCATATTGTACACTTCAGATATATATGAGTAGACGTGTTCATCCGGTTACGGTTTACGGTTATAAACCGCCGGTTTACGGTTAGTAAAATCTCTAACCGTAACCAAACCGTGGTAATCACGGTTACGGTTAAGGTTTTGAACTGCCCGAGCCGGTTACGGTTACGGTTTGAAACCGCTGGTTTACGGTTCAACATTTTCTTTTATATATAATTTTTTTTCGTGTAATGAAATTGGATTTTTAGTAACACTAAGAAAATTATTGAAGCTTAAAAATTAATAAAAAAAATAGAACTTCACTATTTGAAAAAAGTTACGCCTTGAATAATAGTAAAATATGATCATCGTCTAATAATTCTTCACTTCTATAATATTCGAAGAACACTCGTCGTAAGGCTCCTTCTAATGCTTAATTTATCGCTCGATCATTAAGTCCTATAAGGGTGTCAATGTTGTTATCATTGAATAAAACGAAAAAGAAGCTAAGAAAAAACCGATGGTCAGTAAATTAATGTTGGTTAATGGTCAAATATTAATCTCGGTTAAACCGCCGTCATAACCGCCGGTTTTACGTTATAGAAAGGATAATCGTAACCGAACCGTTGTAACTGACGGTTCGGTTACGGTTTGAACCGCAACCGTTGACCACAGTTAATCGAACCGTTGACCGCCGCTTCGGTTACTGTTCGGTTATGGTTTTTCAAACCGTTTGAACACCTCTATATATGAGCACCTTGAATTTTGGGTAATGGTTAGACACAAATCTGGTGGATGACGAGTCTTACCTATCGTTCTAGCAAGGTTGTTAAGCTTATCAATACTTAGAGAATTGTTGGGCCCTATTTAAGCGTTAAGTATAGCCCACTAATTTATTGGGTCTCATTTCAGTATTATGTATAGTCCATTCAATCAATTCCCAAACCATTACTTATGAATATTCCTTGGCTAATTTAATAAATTTCGAAATCGTTAAAATGGTTATTTCGTCCAAGACTAGAATGTTTTAGCAAATTCCTAACTCGCGACACCGTTAATTACATCAAAATTCCGTATTAAAGTTTACGGGTATTACATCATATAACACATTAAGGTACATAATACACATATAAAAAGGCACGTCAAGACTGAAAAATAGTATGCGCCGTCAAATGGGTGCTTATATAAAAAATTATCTGACATGGATACTGACTTGCAATATTTTTCTATAGATTGACTCCAAATAGTTGCCAAAATCTTTTCGATTTATTGGCTTACCATATATTAGATTTATGCATAAAGAGAGAGATGATATTTGCCCACGGTGTTCTTTTTAGGGTTAATGGGTCAGGCCCTATTTATACTTTTAAACTGGGTCCAGGCCCTATTTACGTTTTGGGTTGCTGATAAGGACCACTTTTTGAAATAGTTAGAGAAAAAAACCATTTAGACGAGAAATGACATATTCATCCTCCTAATTTTGCCACAATTACGCTGAAATGCCATCGTCTTCAACATCCGAACCGAAAAACGCAGATCTATTAAACTTGGGTAAAATACTCTGTTGCAGATCGAATAAGGGGATTTGATGTCAATTTGATGTTGCAGAACTCGATAATCCTGATATGTCTTATAACCGAGGCATCTATGGATGCTAATTACAGAAAAAACTGATAAACATAAATCACAAAAGTCTTGAGATGGTAGTCGAAAATATCAAAGTTCATGACCTAATACGTTGAAATTATTGTTAATTTGATCGTGGGTATGATTTGTATTGCTAATTTGCAGCTTTAATCGTCAGAAATAACGAATATAGCGAAAAATACAAATGTCTTATGGATAATAACAAATGTTGACTCAGAAATAACACATCGCTGAAGCTAATAACGTCATGTTTGTCGTAAATAACACATTCTGTATACAACTAATAGATCGGGAGAAAAAAGAAACGAAATCACAACGATACTAAAAATAGGATGAAAATTGCACAAATCTCGTCGTTATTGACTCAATAAGGTAAAATAGACCTCAATTCTCATGGGTACCTCGAATTTATACCGATTAGTTGCAAGAAACAAATATTATATTTCCCTAAATCGTGTAAAAAGAAATACTTATAACATAGCAAAAAATTACAAATGTCTTATGGTTAATAACAAATGGGAAGTAACACGCTGCTTAAAGGTAAACACCTTGTCTGTTTGTAAATGACACATTCTGTATACAACTATGGATCGTGAGAAAAGAACGAAAATCACAAACGACACTACAAAACAGATGAAAACTGCATAAATCACGTCGTTATTGACTCAATAATGTAAAATAGACCTCAATTTCTCATGGATACCTCGAATTTATACCGATTACTTGCAATTTATGTCGAAATCTAGATTCGATTTACCATTATATTCTCGAATTTGCACCCTAATTAGACAAGCAAATTCTACCTCGTGCGTCGTCAATATCATAGTGAATCCAAAATGATATAATCGGTTGGATGGGGCATCCAATTTTTTGTGCTTGTTTCAGTGTAAGAAAATATTCTATAACTGAGTAACACAATATTATTGAAAAATAACGTGTCTGTTTCCTAAAGTAACAATATTCTGTAACTGAGTACATAATATTATTGAAAAATAACGTGTCTGTTTCCTAAGTAACAATATACTGTAACTGAGAACATAAAGAAGAGCATTTAAGTAAGGTATTCTCGTCAAATCATAGTTTTTTGGTCCTTTAACTCGAATTTTACATAACTAGGTCCTTTAAACTTATTATTTCTGTAATAGGGCCTGATAAGTAAATTGAAAAATTAGTGGGCCTGACATAAATTCCCTGGAGCTTAATGAAATAGTCCATCTTTCAATTGACGTGTGGTCCCGAGACAAATTAATGTGATACGTAGGTCTATAGATCTTGATTTGTAGGTATACAAATATAATACATAGACAAAGTGTTTGACAACGGTATATTGTTCATGCATCATATGAATTATCTAATGTATAAGAACGTTATAGATATCTTGCGAGATGTCACTTATTGAATGTCTCATGCCTAACTATATCAAGTATTAAGTATCTAATGTCGAGAATATTGTAGATCATGCTGACAGGTGTCACTAGTTGAATGCCTCATGCCACTTATAATATCATATGAAGTATTCAATGTACGAATACTATAAGATTTACTGAGAGGTGACACTTTTCAATTATTCATGCCGAATACGTCACTTTCAGTCCACTGTAGTACTCGAGTGAGTATTCAATGTACGAATACTATAAGATTTACTGAGAGGTGACACTTTTTCAATTATTCATGCGAATACGTCACTTTCAAGTCCACTGTAGTACTCGAGTGTGTCTCGTGCCGCATGAAATCAGTGTAATAAGCAGATCTAACACATTATGGTGCATTATAAAAAAACGACAATTTTTGTTTGAGGCCATGTAACTGTTTTAAAATTAATTTAAGGACTTAGTTTAAGAATTAGTTTTAATGACCCAATTTTTGCAGTATCACTTCATTGTTCTGCAGTGCCACTTAATTATTATTTACCACTTCATTTTCTGCAATGATACTGCGAACAATAAAGATATTGCAGAATCGAGTCCTTAAAACTAAATTTTATACTAACATGGTCTGAATCCGATTTTAAAACTTAAAAGGAGACCTGAATCATAATAACTTAAACTAGATTGCTATTCACGCCCCCTTTTTCCTAGTCACCGCCCCCCTAAAGGACTTGAAAATGACCTTTTTTGCCTTATGATATTTAAATTAATTTAAAAAGAGAAAATTATAATAAACATAAAATATCTATTTAAAGCTCTGTCCAAACAACACTTTTCAAATCACATATCGAAAATCAGACAAAAACAAAAAAAATACTGAACTCGCAATGGATCGTCGACAGGGACAAAAAAATATCTATAATAAATATCGTACGAATTTCGGCTCGACCGAACATGATTTAAAAAAAAACAAAAAACAAAAAAACGACCGAAATGAAATTTCGGTCACTGCAGTACTGACCGAAACATTATTTCGGTCGGTACTGTAACGGACCGAAAATTGATTTCGGTCGGTAACTGTACCGACCGAAATAATGCTTCGTCGGTACAGTACCGACCGAATCATGCTTCGGTCGGTACAATATCGACCGAAATCTGATTTCGGTCGATACAGTACCGACCGAAATCAATTTTCGGTCGGTACAGTATTGACCGAAATCTGATTTCGGTCAATATATATTTTTTTTTTTAATTACAGTATATTTTATTTGTATTATTTATTTATATTATTTATTTAGATTATTTATTTGGGTTATTTTATTGTATATTTTATTTATATTATTTATTTGGATTATGTATTATATTATTATTTGGGTTATTTATTCGTATTATTTATTTGTATTATTTATTTGTATATTTTATTTATATTATTTATTTGGATTATTTATTTTTATTATTATTTGGATTATTATTTGTATACTGATATTCGAAACGGAATAAATATGCAAACAATATTGAAAACATATAGAAAATCCGTCCGATACATAAAAGATAAAAAAAACAATAGCAACAGCGTCAACGGGCCTGGTCCAATTGGGAGTACCAATTCTTCAGCTTCCCAAGCACTAACGCCCGCTGCTCGCACTTCAGCAGGGGTCTCTCCTCCTCACCCGTCCAGATGCGGGGGGCGATGTGCCCCAGATAACTACGGATCACCTCGTCATCATATGGACCACCGGGCTGTGGCCCCTGCACCCTTCACGAATCGTCATCTGTGACCCTGGAGCGCTTGCTCCCTATTTCATTTTTCACGAATAACGCAAAAATAAATTTAATTTCTTTACGTATTTTAAGACACGACATCACACGTCAGTTTATAGAGGAATGGAATTACCTGAGGAGGCCGGTGGCAGATCGTCGCCGGATGACTTAAACGGAGGGGTCTACTGCTTCCTCCGGGTAGGGTCTTTCCACCCTTGGTCTGTAATTAAAAAGATTTTTTTAAAAAAAATAATAATACAAATCAAATAATACAAATAAAATAAACCAAATAAATAATATAAATAAAATATACAAATTAAATTTTATACAAATAAATAATACACATAAATAACCCAAATAAATAATATAAATAAAATATACAAATAAATAATACAAATAAATAATCCAAATAAATAATACAAATACATTATCCAAATAAATAATATAAATAAAATATACAAATAAATAATACACATAAATAACCCAAATAAATAATATACAAATAAATAATACAAATAAATAATCCAAATAAATAATACAAATACATAATCCAAATAAATAATACAAATAAATAATTCAAATAAATAATCCAAATAAATAATCTAAATAAAGAATATAAAATATAAATAAAATATACAGTAATTAAAAAAATATTGACCGAAATCAGATTTCAGTCAATACTGTACCGACCGAAATCATGATTTCGGTCGGTACTGTACCGACCGAAGCATGATTTCGGTCGTTACAGTTAACGACCGAAATCAATTTTCGGTCGGTTACAGTACTAGCCGAAATTATGTTTCGGTCAGTACTGCAGTGACAGAAATTTCATTTCGGTCGTTTTTTTTTTCTTCGCCGAACGGAAATACGAACGATGTTTTACGTTAATTTGGCTTATCAGTCGTGAAAAAAAGCCCTTTCCCTTCCTAGTCCCCGTCGGCGATCCATTGCGATTTCAGTTTCTTTTTTTTTTGTCTGATTTCGATATGCCATTTGAAAAGTGTTGTCCGGACAGACTTTAAATAGATATTTTTCTTGTGTATTATAATTTTTTCTTTTTAAATTAATTTAAATATCATAAGGGCAAATCGTCTTTTTCTAGCCCTTAAGGGGGCGGTAATAAGTAAAAAGGGCGGTAAATAGTAACTCCCTAACTTAAAAGTACCCTTCTAGAAAAGCCAATATTGTTGTCAAGTCAATGAAAGAGTGACATATGGTGGCCTAGAATTAGACCGAACTTTTTTATTCAAGATAACGAACAAGACACCTCAAATCACAAAGGGACGACATCGGACGACGGAAGAACCATACACACCAATATGAAGAACATCGTAAGGACACACAAACACCATGCACACTAATGAATGCCCATCGATCATTCATGTTCTAAATAGTAACAACATAACAATAATCATGCTCATCAACCTTATTATTACGACTATATACTAACATGATGATGAATTAGATACTGTTCACAACTTCGTCGATCCATTTTCCCAAGAACTCATACGACGACCCACCTTCCACATAGTCGTCCTACTCATCTCCTTCAAACCCTTCAACCTAACCCTAATCTCATTATTCTCCATCATCAATTCTCTAACAGCCTTCTCAATCTTGTCCGAGCCAACAATCACATCAGTTCCCTTCCTATAATCCATCTTAACCTCGACTGCAACTCCAAACTCCTTCACAAGCTGAAAAGCATTGAGCTGCTGCTCTGCAAATAAAGGCCAAGCAGCCATGGGAACGCCGCACCATATGCTCTCAAGAATCGAATTCCAACCACAGTGAGTCACGAAACCGCCGACGGCTCTGTGTGAAAGAACCGCCATTTGCGGGGCCCACGATATGATCTTGCCGATCCCTTTCGTCCTCTCCAAGAACCCCAACGGCAGAACTTCGCTAGGGTTTTCGTACTCTCCGAGGAAGTCTATGACTTCCTTGCTCGGTGGCTTCCTTACGGACCACAAAAACCTATGTCCGCTTCTTTCTAAAGCTGTGGCTATCTCCTTCAGCTGAGATGGCTCGAAGCAACCAGCGCTTCCAAAGCAGATGTATACTACGGATGAAGGTGGTTGGTCGTCGAGCCAAGAGACGATTTTCTCTATGCTTTTCCTTGTTCTTTCCGCACTCTTCTCTTTCCACGTGGAGTATGGGCCCCACTGGGTAGACCGCTGGGATTCTTGCATCCTCGGAGAGTGATCTGATGGCGCGGCCTTCGAGCTCGAAAAACGTGTTGACGACTATCCCTTTGGCCTTCTGAACTTTCTTGCCATGTCCAAGAAGCTTCCGTCTTCTTCGAAGACTAAGTCCGGCCATACCTTAGCTGGGATGGGATTGACGTGAGTAGGCACAGAAAGCTCGAAGCTTTCTGAATCATCCTCGTACTCTTTCAGATTCTTCTTCTTGCCATCGTCGGCGAACGCCTGGAGGTGCAGCCATAGCCCTAACCCCGAGGCGCAGCAAGAGAATAAAGCGTAGGTAGGAATGTTTAGCTCGTCGGCGACGTCGACCATGTCGGCGCACATCATGTCTATCACAAGTCCGCCGATCTTCGTTATGGGCTTCTTGCGAGCCTCCGCCTCCGCCTCCGCCGCCGTGGCTTCCATTTTGCTGCCACGTGGGCCCTGACGAGGCCGTCTGAATCTTCATCAGCCTCTTGACGGCGTTGGAGGGATCTTTCATCAGTTCTTGGAAGGTGGATTCGCCGGGCTCGAGCTGAACGAAGCTTATCCTCGAGTTATTACACGATGAGCTCTTGACGAAAGAGCTGACGTGGCCGTTCAGGGGAAGCTTCATCATTAGGAAAGTGATTTTCAGGGCTCTGTTTCTTTGGGTCAGAAGGTCAGCCACTCGAATCGCCGGCACGAGGTGGCTGATCACATAAGAGGGACGAATATGAGCTCTGTTTCTTGAGACATTTTTTTTTTTTCCAAGAAGCGTTTTTTCTTTTGTTTCTTTTTCTTTTCTTTTTGCGAGGGGAAAAAGCTTCACTTTACTACTTTGTTTTGTATTATGGGGTTCCCTTATAGCATTGTGTAGGCTTGTAATAATGGATGTTTATATTATTAGATTTGGGAGGCTAATGAAGATGATTCACGTGTATTCCTACGACCAACTACTTCATACGCAAATAAATATTACACTATTTTAACTCATATACTAAAAATGCTCTAGCAGTGTCCTTTTACCATCATCGTACACGTGTAATTGTTTGTCAAGAGAAAGAGAATAAAGTATGTTAGTATCTAGTATAGTACTCCTATTCTCGTCGTTATATTAAGGGCTATTTAAATTCAGGCCCCGTTAGCAAGTTTGATTAGAAATCAGGCCCCATTAATGTTTGGGCTAAAGAGAAGGACCCAATTTAAAGTTTTATTAGAGTTCAGGCCCCAAATGCCGCAAAAGACTTTTTTACCCTTGTTTATTCAACTTTTTCGCCCAAAACACGGACCTGCTTATTCGATACCACTTATCGCATTCTGGTACCACTTATCGCAATCTGGTACCACATTATTTTGGTATATTTTATTATTTCGATTGGAGTAACGCTTCTTATGATTATTATACCACTTGACTCCTTTTTAGTAACACATCTGCTAATATTAAATACCAAATGTGCCACTTTATCGCAATCTGGTACCACATTATTTTCAAATGTACCACTTTATCGCAATCTGGTACCACTTTATAGCAATCTGGTACCAAATCTGCTAATTATACCACTTTTCTCCACTTCGTACCACAACTTCTAAAACTAATACCAAATGATAATAAGTAATATCTCGTACCATTTTTTTTGTAACAATTCATATGGTAATTATACCACTTTATGCTTTTCTGATACCAAATCATTTGAAAGAAATACCACATGAGGATAAGTAACATCTCGTTAGTTGCTTACCAATTCATATGCTAATTATACCACTTTATGCCTTTCTGATACCGAATCATTTGAAATAAATACCACATGAGAATAACTAATATCTCGTATCAGTTGATAACAATTCATATGGTAATTATACCACTTTAGTCATTTCTAGCACCAGTTTTGTAACGACTAATGGTAATTATACCACTTTACTCCTTTTCTGTAACACATCGTCTAAAATGTATACCAAAAGATAATAAACACCTACAAGGGCATTTTCGTCAGATCACTGCTTATGTCCTTTTACTTTGAAGTTTATGAAAAATAGGTCCTAAAACTATGTTTTATATGACTAGGGCCTGAAATCAAACCAAAATTAACACGGGGCCCTGAAATCGAAAGCTCCCTATATTAAATTATGAGCGTGACTTCCACGAGCTAGGAGGTATTTCATTTTTTTTTCTGTTCTAAAAGAAAGTTAAATGTATTGGTATATATTACGATACAATATATTATAAGCTATATAATATATAGCGCAATACAACATGTCAGCTATATAGAAGAGGATTAACGTTGAGGATGGCGTTGTTACGTGGTACCATTAAGCACAGCAATCGTTAATCAAAACTAATATACATGGGAAAACATCTTTTGGGGACCAATCAATAAAATGTTTCTATGATGTTGACTAGAAAAATATACATAGAGATTACCAGAGCATTAGAGCATCCTATATTTGCCATGTCATTCCAGTTCCAACAATAGTAAACAAATACTGTTCTTTATTATATGCGACAACAATCAACAGCTGGCAAAGTGACATAATTTTATTGAAAGGTGACACCACTAGTAAAGGACATACATCTTCCACGCGTAATTAAAGCATATCATCTCTATGTAAAAGCTGGGATTCGTCATTATTAAAAAAAGAGCGCGAATATTTACACCACTTCCCAAAGAATATTATGTATTAATATACATTACATACTGTAAAGTGTAAAGAATATATTCAAAGTAAAAATATACTTAATTCATGGCGGCAATTCTGAAACCGAGTTTCCGATCGAACCGGAAATTTTAGTGATTTAAGGTTAGTGGTTTACTGTTATAGATCCGCATCATACCGGAGTAAAACCGATATCTTAAATATAACAAATATGTATTTTATATACGAATTATCAAATAATATGAAAAATAACGTTTTTGAAACTATAATTATATAAATTAAGGGACGAAATTAAATAAACGTAAATTGTGTGGGTTGTTATAATTAATCGTATGTCAAATATTAAATCTATGAGTTGGGGTCAAATTTGAATAAAAATAAAATAGTGAGCTAATAGGTTAATTACAAAATATAAAAGTTAGGTTGTTTGGTGGATTCGTAACCAAGTCCATTAAGTAAAATACCAACAACTTAACCACTAAACCAACTAACTTATTAGTTTTCCTATTTTGTATAATTTATTTAAACTAATTTTTCTTTTTATTTTTAAATTATAAAAAAAAGAACCGGACCGGAACCGGACTGGATTTTTGACCGATCCGTCGGACCGGCGGTCGGGTCCGGTTTTATCAACCATGCTTGGCGGTATAACTTTATATTCATTTCGATTTCCTGGATTAACTATTGATTGGGGTGGCGTAAGCCGTAACCCCTTTTTCCTACAACAAAACAACATGAATGCTGTCACAGGAATTATTAATGAATTCGTCGGCATTTCGAAAATCAAGTTCAAATCGTCAAAAGTGCTGTCACCTTCTTATTGATTTGAATGCGTGGAAGATAATGAGCATTGAGCTGAATTGAATACGACGGTCACTAGAACGGCCCTATTAATAGACGTCCTCTGACATGCCAATCGTCGCTTAACCGTAAGTGGTTGTTGACTTTTAGTCCATGCAACTAACTGTAACCTAATCAGCCGAGGGCGATTGACGGTTAGCTGTCCACGGTTTTTTGGTTACTCTAATCGCCGGTTAGTCAACCGTCGCTTTAGGGTTAACGGGGGTTAAACCGCCAGTTATTATTATTATAATTTTTATAAGACTTTTTACTGCAAAGTTAAAAGAATTTTCGGGTATTTTAGTTTTTATTTTGCTGTTTTGATATTAAATTTAAATATATTTTTACGAATCATGAAATATATTACAAAATTTTAATACAATATAAAATAAATAATCTTAAAAATTTCTAAATAATTAGTATTAATATTAGTAAAGTTATATAGTATTTCAAATTAATTATGAGTAAATTAACTAGTATATTTTTTTATTTTTTTATTTAACGGTTATAATCGCCTAGGTTGGCGTTTGGGAAAACCCCTAACCGCCCCTTAACCGACCGATGACGTTCGCGGTTATGGTTACCAGCCGGTTACGGTTATAACCGTAACCGACAATTAAACCGCTGGTTACGGTTAAAGTGGGATGTCTGCAGCTGCCGACAAACGCAAGCTATTTGCTCGTTGATCGTTTTTTCTTCTTTTTTTTTTCAGTTTTGTAAAATTCGTGAGAGTGAATTGATGTTTGTTGAACACAATCAATTAAGTGGTTCGGATTTTGAATAATCCTACATCCACGACCCAAGCTAATTCGATTCTTATTGAAGCTGATGATTCTACAAACCTAAAATGAGCTCGCAGCTCAAATTACATCATAAATAAAAGAATGATCAAGAAGAAGATACACTCTGATGAACCAACACACACAGTTATGGTGTTTTATCTGTTAAGAGCCGTATGTGAAACAAGCACTGCGCCCCTTTTTAATATTCAGTCGCTGTCAAAAACGCTGCCAGCCAAAGCGACTCTATAAGTTGAGTCGTTCCTTAGTTAAAGAAACGCCAACTAAGCCTTCACGCCTTTTCACTTTTAAACGTCTTCAAAACACTTAAACAATTCTACCTCAGCTCAGCTTGTCTGCTCTTGATCCTGACTTGATTTCAACAGCCCCCAGAAGATGGATGGAACAATTTTTGACAGACATCTTGAGCATGAGTTGCTGTAATATAGGCCCTGTAAGCGACTTCGTAAATATGTCAGCCAGTTGGTGTTCAGACTGAACTGGGAAGTTTACGTGTGCCTCGTGCGATGTGGTTCGGATGAAAAGGCAATCGATTTCTATGTGTTTTGATCGCTCATGAAATCTTGGATTCGTTGCCAACTTTACTACTGATTGGTTGTCGCAGTATACAACTGGGAGCTGTCCTTTGTTGATGTTCAATTCAGTGAGCAGACCTTTGATCCATAAGGCCTTCCTCAATGCTAAACCCAAAAAGGTAGAATTTTTGTGTGCCACGTCAGCGCCACCTCAAAAGTAAAACCTCTCTACCTCCAAAATAAAATTTCTCCCCAACCACAAAACCAAAAAAGTAGGTTTTTTGGGGACCCTCTTTAGTTTCATTTAATTTTATTTAATTAACCAATTTTATTTATCTAATTTTCGAAATAATCTATGATAATTATAGTTCATATTATTTAATTTTTTATATTTAACAAAAAATCGTTACATAATAAAAAATATTATTTATTTAATTGAAATATAAAAGAAGTGTGAACATTTTTAACACATTAAAATTTATTCGTAAAAAATAAAAAATTAATAAATATTAATATAGGATAAAGTATTAAACAACCATCACATCATTATTTATATATTAATTTTATTTCCAATATCTATTTTCTCATATTCTTTTATGAATATATATTAAAGCTGACACGCACACTCAAAAAAACCCAGGTTTATTCTACTAAACATCTCAAAAACTTACAACACCTCACAATGCAAAAAAACCTCTATTTTACAGGTTTATTCTCTCTCATACTCATCAAAAAATCCAGCATTGAGGAAGGCCTAACAGCTCTGCAACAGTCGAAGCTAGTGCTCTGTACTCCGCTTCTGTCGATGAACGAGATACAATAGCTTGCTTTTTGGCCTTCCAAGTAATCAGTGAACTACCCAGAAAAGTGCAGAAACCAATGACAGACTTCCCCCAATCCGCATCTGAAAATGCTTTCAGACTGAAATTCTGTTCGGCTGCATGATATGCCTCTACCAGGTGATTGCTTCAGATATCTCATAGATGGTGTGCTGCCATCAAATGACCTGTACGGGTTGCTACCATGTATTGGCTAAGTTTTCTGCGCAGCAAAGGCAATGTCTGGCCGGGTGAATGTAAGATATATATTCTCCCAATCAGTCTGCGATACTTCAATGGATTGGGCAACAATTCCCCATTACTTTGCTGTCATCTTCTGACTTGGGTGCATAGGTGTGGAGGGTGGTTTGGCATTGAGGTAGCCAGTGTCTTCCAACAACTTGAGAGTATAATGCCTCTGTGACAGATAAATACCCAGAATGCCGAGCTACTTCTTCCCAGGAAAAGACTTATCTCCCCGAAGTCCTTAATCTTAAAACAAGAGCTGAGGAAGTCATTTGCCTGCTGTATCTGGTCTGTGGCCGCCCCTGCGAGGATTTTGTCTCATCATAGACAAGCAAATGAGAACTTGAGCACTTGTGCCTTTGATAAAGAGGGTATGGTCAGATTAAGTCTGTACAAAGCCAAAGCTCCTCACTGCATCTGTAAATTTCTTGTTCCACTCTCGGGATGCCTGTTTTAAACCGAAGATGGATTTATGGAGCTTGCAGACTAGTCTCCCCGAACTGTGTTGACCATAGGCTTTCCCAGGACCTTGTCGCAGAACATAAACACTTCTTCAGCTCACATATAATTGGGCCAGCTTCCATCCAAGCTGGCTGCCAAGGAAATGATGATCTTTATAGTGTTTGGTTTGGCTACCGGAGCAAAGGTGTCCAAGTAATCCACACCCTCCCTTTGCATAGCCTTTTGCCACCAAACGAGCTTTTGTACTTCTCTATCTGCCCTAATGTGTTGTATTTCAGCTTGTAAACCACCTATTTCCAACTATTTTCTTTCCTTGTGGTAGGGGCATTACTGTCCAAGTTGCATTATCCTCAAGGCCCTTAGTCCTCATTCATTCCTGGACCCAAGCCTCTGATTTTATGGCCTGGCCAACTTCTTGGGCTATTCTACTAAGGCAACATTGCTAATGAAATCTTGAAGCTGTTTGGAACAATGCTGATCAGACAGATTCTGTGATAGGGTAGTGGTTCTTCTTGACATGCAAACATTACAGTGGTAGTCTTGTAGGTAAGCTGGCTTTCTTGATTCCCTACCTGCTCTTTTATGCACCCCATGGTCTTGACGAGGAGGTACAAATTGGTTCTCTGCAGTTTGAGAGGAATCCATGTCAGCTGGATCATATTCAGGAGCTACAGTTTCTTCTAGTAGCAGGTCCTCATCGATCAGGATTTATACATCAACTGTTTGTAGGAGGCTGCATTTGCTGTGTAGCGGCTCTGAGTTAGGAACATATGAACAGGGCTTAGGCAAGACCAGAGTATCAAAGGGATCTCCCTGAGCAAGGACAAACTCATGAGATTGGAAGGGATACTCATCTTCCTTGAACTTCACATCCCTTGAAACAAAAACTTCCCTTGTTGACAAATCCATGAGTTTGTATCCCTTGATCCCATTAAGATAGCCTAGAAACACACACTGTCTTGACCTTGGATCGAACTTCTTTCTGCCTTCTTCTATGGTAGAAGAAAAACATAGACATCCAAAAACTCGCATCAGATCATAATTGAAAGATTTCTAGTATAGTAACTCAAAAGGGCTCTTGTTGCCAATTTTCACAGAGGTGTTCTATTAATCAAATAAGTGGCAGTTAAACATATTCAAGACCGTAGCTCAATGGCACACCAGACTGAAAATACAAAGAACGAGCCACATTCAAGAGATGTTGATGTTTTCTTTCTACCACTGGCATTTTTTTGGGGTGCGAACCCATGATAAATGGTGAATAATACCTCTGCTCCTAAACAAGTTAACAAGGTTGAATTCTTTGGCATTATCAGTTCTTACAGTTTTACTTTGCACCTAAACTGGGTTTCAACCAGAGCCAAGAAATAGTTGAGAACAAGCTTCACTTCTGATTTCTGCTCAGCATAAACAACCAAGTAAACGAGTATGATCATCTACTATGGTGATAATTACTGATGTCCTAGTGGGATGGAACATGGAAAGGTCCCCAAACATCACAATGAATAATCAAATGCAGAACAAGCAAGTTTACTGTTATTAGGAAAAGAGTTTCTCTTTTGCTTAGCTAGGGACAAATTTTACAAAATGAGTCTGAAATCTCACAACTATCCCTCAGTTTATTCTTTAGAATGCCAAGGCCCTATCTGAGGGGTGCCCCAGCCATACTTACGCCAGACCTCTCTTGACAACTTATTAAGGAAAACAGATTGCTTATAGAAATCAGGTAAAAATTTTGCTTTAATGATGTAGAGTCCAGCTTGTTGTTCACATTGCCAACACTTGTGTGTAGGGCCCAGAATCTGGATCTTATCAGATGCAAAACTAAAGTGAAACTGAGGCACATAAAAATATCAGTCAAAGTAATGAACTTGTTGAGTTTGAAGGTTCCTGCTCTATTCACCCTGATAACAGAATTATCTGGCAAAATAACATTTGATTCCTTAACATCATGCAGATCATATAGCATATTTAGATCACACACACGTGCCTAGTGGCACGTGAAAACTAACCAGAAATTTGCGCTAGAGCATTGTGGCAGATTAAGGAAAGCCACAGACCTGGAACCTTTTCCAGCCTGTTGCACCTGATCTGTACCTTCAGAAAGGGTGCTGCTAAAAGGCTGATTGATCAAGGTCCTAAGGCTTTGCAGTTGGAAGGGAGTTAGACTCATTTGGACCATTCCATCACTGATCATGGGATATCCAGTCCGACCAGTCTGCTGCCCCTGTTTGCTGTGAGGTTCTACCAAAGTCTGATTGGCTCTAGCTCCTTTGAATCGTGCACTCTGTCTATAACCAGGTGGAAAGCCATGCAGCTGATAGCAGCTGTATATTGTATGCCCTCTTTTATGACAATGGGTGCAAATTGTTTTTAACGGAATCTTTCTTCTGCAAGCTGGTTTCCCCTTTTTGTGTTCTCATGATTTTCCTTGGCAGCTAATATGGCTAAATTATTAATTTGCTCATCAAGTCCCTGAACATTTCCTGCTAACTACTCCTCTGTTTCTCCTCTTGGATAAGCAAAAAAAACTTTGGTAATGGTGGGGAAAGGTCCATGAGGAGAATCTGCCCCGAACCTGTGAGTACGCGCCATTCAACCCCGTTAGAAAGGTGAGACATATTCTTCCTTAAGATAAGCTTCGAAGGATTGACACCACCACAGAGGCACTGACAGGTGGCCTATAACTAGCTAACTTATCCCAAAGTGTCTTTTAGCTTAGTGTAGTAGGCCGGCCAAATTATTTGATCCCTGTTCAAGATTGACCAATTCCTTCTTCTCAGCTGCAAGGTCTATTACTTTGCCCGAATCTCTCGTGAAGGTCGATTCACACCTCCGGGCTGTTGTGCTATGGAGTATGCTTGCGGATATATCCTTTGAGACGCATTCAATATCCAAGAATGACTATATTATTGTTCTTTTTCCACGCACTAACCTTATCTTGATCAGTTGCAGCTGGCGCCTTGGTATCACCGTTGACGAACCCCTCCTTATTTCTCCAATGATTGCGATGATCATAGCACGACTCCAAGTCATATAGTTATCTTCAGTGAGCTGTTCGTGGAGCAGGAGCTGTCCCGACATATCATTTGCACTCAGAAAATAGGGATCATTCGTGGATGAGAACACGCCGAGGATTGATTCAAGTACTGGAGTTTTGATTCAAGGTGCTGGAATTTGGAACCTCTGTACTCATCTTGATTCTGTAATTCTGTCAATCTTTGGATGCAAAAACAGCTTCAATGCGCGCGGGAGAGCAGCAATTTCACTCTGATACCATGTAAAATTTATGAGAGTGAATTGATGTTTGTTAACACAATCAATTAACGTGGTTCGGATTTTGAATAATCCTAATCCACCACAAGCTAATTCGATTCTTATTGACGCTGATGATTCTACAAACCTAAATGACTCGCAGCTCAAATTACATCAGAAAAGATCAAGAAGAAGAAGATACACACTGATGATGAACACACACAGTTATGGTGTTTTTATCTGTTATGAGCCGTATGTGAAACAAGCACTTGGCGCCCTTTTTTAATATTTAGTCGCTCTGTCAAAAACGCTGCTGCAGCCAAAGCGACTCTATAAGTTGAGTCATTCCTTAGTTAAAGAAGCGCCAACTAAGCTTCACGCCTTTTCCCTTTTAAACGTCTTCAAACACTTAAACAATTCTACCTTAGCTCAGCTTGTCTGCTCTTGATCCTGACTTGATTTCAACAGTTTTAAAACTTGTGGCATATTCGAATTTGCGGAATGTTTCATTTTCCGAATCACTATTTTTATTATTAAAAAATATGTCACTAACTGTGATGTGGACTAAAGAAGATGGGCCTAAAAATAAAAGCCCACCATAAACAAAAGAAGGCCCTAGGTGAAAAGACAACAAAAGGAAAAGAAGAAGCTACCGGGACGCGTGTCAGATCGTTATAGGGCAGCACCACTGTTGGAAAAGCTGTGGCTGTCACCGGGTCATTCAACGTGCAACTTTCTACTGTTCGTAGTACTGCAGAGGTCATGTCCCCCTTAAATCCTAGGATATTATTTAGGCTGCTGGGAGGTGCTATAAAAGGAGGGACTTAGCCATTTTTTCAGAACAACGATAATCATTCTAACATTTCCCACACACGAAAAATACCTAGAAATCTCTCTTTCTCACTGTGATAATTCTCTTCCGTTAGATCTTTACAGATATGAGCGAAAGTGAGTTTATGAGCGTGAAATCTTCCAAGTTTAGTGAAAACCAGTTTTATTTAGAGCGCCCGTGGACGTATGATCTACAAAGATCCGAACCACGTAATCCTTGTGTTATTTCGTTCTCACGTTCAAACAGGCCCCCCACGTTCCAACACGTTCAAACAGGTCCCCCGCATAACACGTTCAAACAGGCCCCCACGTTCCAAACACGTCCAAACAGGTCCTCGACGTACCAAATATGCCCCCACACAGGTCCCCATCACGTCCCCATCGTAAAGACAGCACCTTACGCCCTTAAAAACTTCACAATATTCGATCTACCGTTATTTAAATTTCTTGAACCCTACAAATAAATCTTGTTGATTGGGAGAGCCCCATATCAAACTGCATGCGGTCGAGACTTTAATTAATTTAGGTATTCGAAAAGTCTAGCTGTTAAAGATTTGGAACATTTGATACTCATCATCAGCCTCTTCCAGGACATTGGTGGTAAGAATAACTTTCAGATTATCGTTTCTTAAATGTAAGTGAGAATAGAATAACCGTGAGATCTAATTCTTCACACGGTGGGTATAAATTCTTAACGACCTCTATAAATTTATATATACGCATAAACACAATTGAGACAGTTACATAGAACATAAATCCACCGCAAACTCAAACAACATTATTATAGGACAACCATGCACACACACGACGTACCATATTTCATCACCTTTTCCAACATTACATAATCATCAAAATTATTCATTTCTTTTTTCATTAAAATTTTATTACGATGACCGCGACCACCACCACGAGTAAGAGCTCCATTTTTTCACACTTTCACGACCTCGTCGATCCATTTTTCCCAAGATCTCGTACGACGACCCGCCCTCCAACATTGTCGTCCTACTCATCTCCTTCAAACCCTTCAACCTAACCCTAACAGCCTCACTACCTCCCATCAATTCTCTAACCGCCTTTTCGATGGTGTTCGAACCCACGACCACATTCCCTCCCTTCCTATAATCCATCTTAACCTCGACGGCGATCCCAAACTCCTTCCGAGCTGAAACGCGTTGAGCTGCTGCTCGGCAAACAGAGGCCAGACAGCCATCGGCACGCCGCACCAATGCTCTCGAGCACCGAATTCCAACCGCAGTGGGTCACGAACCCTCCGACGGCCCCGTGCGATAGGACCGACATCTGCGGGGCCCACGATATGACCTTCCCGACCCCCTTCGTCCGCATCCAAAAACCCCACGGCAGAACTTCGCTAGGGTTTTCGTAATCTCCTAGGAAGTCTATCACTTCCTTGCACGGCGGCTTCCTTACGGACCACAGAAACCTATGACCGCTCCTCTCCAGGCCGTGGCTATCTCCTTCACTGCGCCGGCTCGAAGCAGCCGGCGCTGCCGAAGCAGATGTACACTACCGACGAAATCGGTTGCTCGTCGAGCCGGAGATTATCTCTCGGCGCCTTTCCTTGTTCTTTTGGGTCTCGTCTCTCTCGACGTGGAGTATGGGCCCCACCGGGTAGACGGTCGGGATCTTCTCGTCTTCGAAAGGGACTTGATCGCGTGGCTCTCGAGCTCGAGAAAAGTGTTGACGATGATGCCCTTTGCCTTTCGGACTTCCTAGCCATGTTTAGGAAGATGCACTCTTCTTCGAAGACTAGGTTGGGCCACACTTTGGCGGGGACGGGATTTAGGTGGGTTGGCAAGGAAAGCTCGAAGCTCGAATCTTCATACTCCTTCAGTTTCTTCTTACTGTCGGGATTTTTGCCCTCGTGGCGATAAACGCCTGGAGATGGAGCCAGAGGCCGACGCCCGAGGCGCAGCACGTGAACAAGATGTAAGTGGGAACCCTAAGCTCGTCGGCCATTTCGACCATGTCGGCGAGCATCATGTCGACCACCAGCCCCCCGATCCTCGGCTGGGCGTCGGGCTTGTGGGCTGCTGCCTCTATTTTTTCCACGAGGCG
The DNA here is from genome assembly GCA_027422505.1 of Craterostigma plantagineum. Lineage (NCBI taxonomy): Eukaryota > Viridiplantae > Streptophyta > Magnoliopsida > Lamiales > Linderniaceae > Craterostigma > Craterostigma plantagineum. Next base: position 21,561 of record JAPQWV010001465.1, on the reverse strand, counting down.
GGCCCTGATTAGGCCCGTTTGGAAATCGATGAGGTTTCTGACTGCGTTCGAGGGTCTTTCATGAGATCTTGGAAGGTGGGCTCGTCGGGCTCGACCTGTAAGAACGTTATTCGTGGATTTTTATCGTCGCTGGACGAGTTCTTGAAGAACGAATCGACTTGGCCGTTCATGGGAAGCTTCATCATTAAAAAGGTGATTTTTTTTAGGGTTTTGTTTCTTTGGGTTAGAGGTTGGCGACTCGAATCGCCGGGACGAGGTGGCTGATCATCATTAAGGGTACGAAGATTAGTTCAGTTTCTTGATGCATGTTTTCTCTCGAAGAGCTTTAATTTCGTTTTCTCAAAGGAGAAGAGGCTTACTTATTATTAATACGTAATATATGCTGTTGTATTTAGGGTTTCTTTTGCTAACACTTATATAGAGTGTTGCCAGCTAGTGATTTTGATGTTATTTGGGAAATTTATGCATGGCGTTTCACGTGTATTAATAAAATAAAGACGGCTGGCTAAGTAAAATATTTGGTTTGATTTGGGGAGACTCGTGAAGGGATGCACATGCCTTTGTAATTTATTTATAATATCAATAATACAGTGCTTTATTTTATTACACGAACTTATCAAACGTGTCGATGTCCATTTGATTGAAATAAGAAGTTTGTTTGTAGTACATTTGGCAGCTTCAGGGGAACCATTTTCCAAATGTGGGGAAGCTTATGATGCATGACGGTGACTCACATGTATTCCTAAATAATTCATCAGAAACAGTTCACGTGTTTTGGCTGTCCTTCAGTGAAAAAATCGAGATGTTTGATTAAATCACGGCTCATGGGAATCATTTTTATTTGATTATATTTGAAATGGGGGGTTAAAGAATAATTAACAATAATAATAATCATTATAAGCAAGAGAATATCCTCACTTATGAACCTCCCCAAGCACCAAAAAAAAAAAAAAAAAAAACGTGTAAAGACGACAATAATGATAATAATAAAATGAATAATAGGAATATGATCTCATCTTGAGCACACCCACCAAGCATGTGCCTCGACAAAAACGATGAACTTCGGACCTCGTTGGGCTTTCATCCATTCTAACTTTTCTTGAAATTCAGAATCACTTTACAACTTTTAAGGGATTTTTTTAAAACAAACTTTCTTTATTTGCATCTCGGATCCAACGTCAAAAATTCAAAAAATTGCAATAGGAAACACTTCAGTCGTACTCAAATTTCAAATTCCTAGATCTTTTTTTTTTCTCGTTTCTTCTACTACTACTACTTGAACCTCAAATTGCGTCTGCTGAACGGTGTAGTGTAAAGCCATAGCCAAGAAAAACCTCAGAGCACTTGATCTTTATGTTTTTATTTTTTTGAGTGTTTTTTTCGATATTTTTTATGCTCAAATAATAATTTGAAGGGGTCCCGTACTAATGGATGTAAAAACACTAAGTTGTAAACTGATGTTGGACGTGATGTTGGATTAACACTCACGCTTACTTAGAAATGCACAACAGAAATGATAATAACTTAGTGATGAAACGACACGAACACGAGAGATGATTTTATGCAGCAAGTCAAACAACTTGCTGCGTGCCTCAAGGCGCAAAACTCCACTATAAAGATGGATTACAACTATCAAAAAGGATAGTAAAAAACTAGCCTAGCATAAACTACGAATCAAAAAGGATTCTGCAAACTACAAGATCTTTCGACCTTTGAAAAGCTAGACTAAAAAGAAAACTCTCTAAGAGATGATACTCGCTCAAACTCGCTTTGGTACTCTCGTTTTTTCGCTCGTTGTAAGTCCCGTCATCTTCAAACGGTTAACTCCTTCGCCTTATATATATCTTCGATTTCTAAGGACTTCCCCAACAACTTGATAACAGCCCATTACGTCCACTAACGTCCACTCAGTGTATTTAGACTGTTAGTGACCGTTGAAGCTCGACTTAGTCTGCCCCAAAAGCTCGGTCTTCACTTGAGCTCCAGTCTTCTATTTTTAGTATGCTCCTTTCCTATTTTCGCTCTAGCTTATCCACACTTCTTCCACACGGTTTGATCATTCCATCCCTTATCCATAACCCGCACAGCACTAGAAAAATGCCACGTCATCCATAAAAAATTTTGGGCATGAAAGATAAAGCTGAGAAAGGGAACATTCTCGGCCAACAAATGTTGACTAGAATGTTACCCCAACATTGCCAATCTGAATGCTCAACATTAACAATCTCACTCACCCTTTTTATCTTTCTTCCCAAAACCAAAGTAGAAGTTAGTCGTAACAAATCTCCCCCTGAAGGCCACATCTACTCAACCACAAAATATTAAAAGATGGTTAGAGTTAGACTAAAATAGAATAGCATTAAAACTATTCAAAGTACTACGACAATAGTACATAGCCATAACAAGGTCTTAAACATCTGCAAAATATAAACAGTTCATACGCAGGCAGCAAGACCACATAGTCACACAAGCAGAATTAACCAGATCAGCATGCACAAAATAACCATTAAGTCCGGCATGTAAAAAGAAATAATCTTTAGGCGAATCTGCAAAATAAAAATATTCGGCAACAAGCAGGCAAACATGTAAACATATCGGAGACCGCAAAACAGCATGCATATAGTAAAAAAATTAATCAGACATGCAAAAATAAAAATCAGAGAAAAAATCAAATTATGCATGCAAAGAGAAAGGATCAGAGCTTCACTCTCAATGGAGTATGGAGTTTTCCTTATGATCTTTCTCGGCTGCTTCTCCTTCTTGGTCAGCTCCCCCTATTTGTTCGGCTCCTTATTCTGCTCCCCCTGAATTTCCTTATCACCATGTGCTTCTCCTTCTCTCCCCCTTTTATCTGCACAACCTTCTCCCCCTTTTTGGGAAGAAAGAAAAAAAAACCTCATAGAACTTCTCTGTTAGCCAACTTGCAGATGTTGAGGTAAATGTGGGACTAACATCTGGGCCAACATTCTGTGTAATGCCCGAAATTTAATTACGGGATTTACGGCATAATTAAGAGCGGAATAATTGATTAGGGACATCATCGAGTTAATTACGATAAGGGGCTAGCTTTTAGGTGAAATATTTTATTTAAGACATGTAATTAATTCAAGCCTAATGTGTATATATTATATGCCTTAATGTGATATACGTGAATTTCATGGATTAATTGCATGCCCGCATGACGTCATGAATTTTGTATACAATTATGTACTTACGTGACGGTATGCATCCCGTGTATTTTAATTGGTGCTTAAGTAATATTTAATTTACTAAGGACTTCTCAAAATATATAATGAGGGGAAATGGAAGGAATAATATTGACGAGACTAGATTGTAACACTCAATTCTCGAAATTTGATGACCCATAAAGGTGCGTGCACGACTTAAGCTTAGATGACCTCATGAATTTCAGGGTTAAGCAATTATATGAACCTCGTGCATAGTATGTGTTTTACATCATTACATATCTCGCACTGGGTTAATTTCGTGTTAGTGAGATGCTAACTCGGTAAAGAGTTTGAAGTTGGATTTAGAAATAATATCTGTATGAAAAACAAGACTTTTGGTAGGAGAAACCATCGATAGAAGCTAGAGGTGAAAACTTGATAATTGGGAACATATAATCCTATTTGTTAAGGATAAAATTGGGTCCATACTTATAGTGGACTAGATGCAAAATTTGGGCCAAAATATTAAGGCAAAGCTTAGGAAAACAAAGTTCCTTAAAAGAGGGAATATTCACGTCAAATGCAAGTCCCATCAACCATACCTAGTTTAAAGTTCACACCAAAACACTTCATGGCATTAGACTTCTTGAGTAAGCTCAACACGTTAAGTGCAAGATAAGAGAGAAAAAGAGATATTTTCATATCTAAGTGCTCGACAACACTTAGTGGAGAAAGAAGAGGAAAATTCAAACCTCACCAAGATTGGAAAAAGGTATAATTTTCTAATCCTAACTTCATGTTCTTGATATTGCGTAATATGTTTAAGGATCGTTGGGGAGGAAACAAACGCTGCCTACTAGGTATTATATAGTTTTAATTCCCAAAGGGGTCAATATGAGTTAAGCTAGCATGATATTAATGTCGTTCCTGAGGAACTATTTGAGCGAAGGTTTAGCTGATCTCAATGATTACAATTATTTTCTTGAGATATGTAGGTATACATATGTAATTAGGGTTATATGAATTCTTTTTGAAGGTTTAGGAGATAACTGAAGTTCATACGATATTTATATGGTTTTTAGGAAAGATACCTTTTTGATCCAAATTCCCAAGAATTTTAGTGATTTCGCAAATTGGTTTCGCGAATTAGACACGTTTGGCGAACTCTTAGTAAGATTTTATTTCCGCGAATTATAGAAAGAGTGACGAATCGGTGTAATTCATGAATTAAGGTAAGGATTTAGTTTCGCGAACCCGGGAGTTCGGCGAATTCATAAGGTTCGCGAACTATAGACCAAGTCGTACGCTTCGCGAATTGAAGGAGGGGGGCCGCGAATTGAAATTCGCAAATCCATGCAAACGGCGGACTGAAGATTTGCGAACCCTATGCAAGTTGGCGAATCCACGGAGTTTTGCGAATCGAGGGTAAGAGTTCGCGAAGCTTGACTTGGGAAATTTCAACGGGTCGATAGTTTTGCGAACTCAACGAGTTTCGCGAATCCATCAGATTGGCGAACCGTCACGTTGGCAAATCCATGCAAAGCTAGGATGGCGAATTGGTGTTTTCACGAATTATATTTCGTGGGTTGTTAGGGAGCGAGGATCGCGAACCCGAGCTAGTTGGCGGATTCAAAAGGTATTTCGCAAAGTAGGCGGACGTTCTTACGAATCGAGCGAGTTTCGCGAGTCGGGAATTCACGAACTACAATCAATTCGCGAACTTGGAAAGATGAACTCGCGGACGGAAAGAGGAACGGGGGTTTTGCGAATCGGCCTAGTTTGGAAAACCCTAAGGTTCGCGAATTAGGTTAAGCCGCGGATCATGAGTCCTAAAAACGGGTTTTGCGAACTCTTGAGGTTTGCGAATCAAGTTAGGACTCAGCGAAAAACATGAGTTAGCGAGTTATAGTTTATTTGACGAATTAAACCTTATGTATGCGAAAAAGATGTTAGTCGCGAATTAGACGAGGATTAATTTCACGAATCATAAGAGCTGAAGAATTTTGCGAATTAGGATATTTCGAGAATATACTTAGTGAATTTAGAACTACGCGACTTTAAATAGACTATGAATTAAGGATTATGCATTTAGATTCATAAGCTCAAGTAAGATCACGAATTCTGCTTTACGAATCATTAGCGAGAGCATGCATGAAAGGTTTCATCATTTAGCAAGCCATGAATTATGAAGTCATGACACGAGCTATACGAATTTCACGAACTAAGAACTTTCCCCGAGTTGACCCGACTTAACAAATTTCAATACCTACTTATTTTATAGCTAAGTATTTTAATATTTAGGAAATTCAAGGATTTGGATAGTATACTTACAATACCATTTTATGCCCGGGAATAGGGACTAATAATTTACAGAACCACCAGCTAACAACCGACGGACGCCAGGTAAGTGGGACTTTTCAACTACAACACATAAAATATGTGTGCATTTCTTACGTGGCTACGTGCTTCTATGATTCTATGTGAATTATTACATGGCATGAATTACACGATACATGACCTGGCATGACAAGTCATTTGGCCTTTCATACATGCATTTCACGATTATACACGAGTCTCATGAGAGTTTTATGACATGACATGACATGAGATATGCCATGATCGCCGGGGCGCGGTAAATAGTTACTACCATAAATTTATTACTATTTATCAAACAACACACGTGCAAGACAAGACGTGTGATATGTCAAGACACGTGCAAGACAAGACGTGTGATATGGCTCTTCTAATGCTACGAGGTGACTTCTATGTCACCCATATCAAGGCAAGACACGTGCAGACAAGACGTGTAATCGGGCGAATGCCCTCGTAGCAAGGATTAGCCGAGGGCCCTAAAAGACAAGGCACGTGCAAGACAAGACGTGTATTGGGACCCTACAAGACAAGACAAGACAAGACATGACATGACATGATTTTGTGAGAATTAGTGAGCTTGGCGCATATGCCTATGCAAGTCATGACACGGGCACTGCATGCATAAGTTTCACTTACTGGGCTATATAAGCTCATCCCCTATTTTATGTGTTGTAGGTTCGTCTGATCACGGTACGTGATCGCCTAGCCGGCATGGCAGCCTTTTGAAGCTTCTGAGCGTCTTTTGGGGTGGTGTGTAGGTGGACGACGACCTGTGAGGCCGCGCGCATAGGATCTTTTGCTGCTCAAGTATACACGACACGTGTAGATAGGACTCGAATGTAATTAGAAAGTTTGGAAGCATTCTTTTTTCATGACGATGTATTCTTTTGACTTGTACAGGACATGAGCTCCTTTACGAAAAAGGAAAAAATTTATTTCGCATTTTCGTGTTTCTTCTAACTAACACGTAGTTAGGCACGTAAGACAGCAAGAAATGGTAGCGATGGCTAGGGTCGCTACATTCTGAGACTCAGAAACAAGTTAGTTCTCATAAAGAAATCAAAGATAAATCCAAAAGAAATTGATATGAGAGTAATTCGAGGGCAGAGAGTAATATCAGCGAGCAACTTGGGAAAAAAATAGAGGGTAGAAATCGTATCTAAAAGCAGTGGAGCAGAGAGGAAGTCGGTTAAGGAGCTAGGGTTTGAGAATAAAAAATTCGATCAATCAAATCACTTCATATACGCATGTTTCAACGGTTGCAAATACCACACACCACTAACAGAAAATCGCAGATAGTGGAGTAAATGGGACTGAGAAAATAACAGTTGGACACATATGAGAGCTTAAGCATATTGAATGCTAAATAAGTTCACAAACCGCCTACTTAAATCATGGAGCTAAAAATAGTATATTTTCAAACCAATCATGCGAGCACATAGGAGCAAATTCGAGACTCAATCATGCGAGTAAATAGGAGCAATTTAGACCACGATTCTACAAAAAGACAACTAAGTCCAAAGTCAAGGTAGAATCAAGAAATACTAACCGTTTGAGCGACATTGATGACCACTTGAGACAAATGCAGCACTAAAGACAGACACAAATAAAGACGAAAGCACAAAATGTAGCAATATCAAACTGACAGTCACACATGTTGCCCTAACATTTGACTCAACATTCTAATTCCGTAATCCTAGACTTTTCTGCTTATCCTTCTCAAAACCAGTTCCCTTTATTTCTACCCTTTCACCTCACATATCCAACCGAATTTATGCACTGCCCTTATACCCTCAGCCTCAAGGTTCGGCTTTTTGTCGCATAGTATACATCGTCACCGCGAATGCCGTGTACCTAAGGAATCTTATTACCAAATACCTATATCTAGCCGAGAGTTTATGAGCATGCTTATACGCAATAAGGATTGGCTTTTAGTCGCAAAGAGTACATTGTCACAGCGAATGCCGTGTACCTAGGGACGTATTACCAAGAGCCTTTAAAAAGGGATTGGGATCATTCAGGGACCAGTCAAGAAGAATCAAGTCATTTCACAGAAAAACAGAACAGAATATCTAACCACACATTAAAGCTGTAACCATCAAATTCGACGTATGCTATGTCGATCCAAATGTTAGACCAACATTTAGACTAACATGTGCAACCCTATGGATTTCTTCAGGTCCGAGAACCTTTCAGAATTCAATGCTTTTCGTAAAAATGTCTGCTAACTGATTCTTAGTGTCTATATGCTCAATGCGGACTAACTCTTTTTCAAATATCTCTCAGAAATGATGCCTAATATCTATATGCTTTGTACGAGAATGTTGGATGGGATTCCTAGAGATGTTAATGGCACTAAGGTTATCACAATACATAAGTACAGACTCGCACTCTAACCCATAGTCACATAACATGCTATTCAACCATAATAGTTGCGTACAACAACTACCCGCCTCAACATATTCAGACTCAGCAGTAGATAAAGACACACAGTTCTGTTTCTTACTATACGCAACTAAATTAACCTAGGAAGAAACAGCCGCCACTTGTACTCTTGCGATCATCCTCGTCACCTGCCCAGTCAGCATCGCTATAGCCTACAAGACTCAAGTTAGTATCTTTGGAGAACCATAATCCTAGGCTACACGATCCACTCACATAACGAAGAATTCGCTTAACAGCATTAAGATGGGTAACTTTAGGTTCAGACTAATATCTAGCACATACGCAAACACTATACATTATGTCAGGTCTACTCGCAGATAAGTACAATAAACTGCCTATCATAGATCGGCACAATGTTGGGTCAACATTCTGTCCAACATCGTCTTTACTTACCTTTTGGGTAGAACCCATGGGCGTTTTCATTACCTTTGCCGTGTCCAGCCCAAACTTCTTGACAGTGTTCTTTGCGTACTTCTCTTGGGACATAAAAATCCCTTCGTTACTCTGCTTGATCTGTAACCTAAAAGTAGGTTAGCTCGCCTATCATAGATATCTCAAACGTAGTATTCATTGCCTGCACAAACTGATCTAATAAAACTTGTGAGCTCAAGCCAAAAACAATGTCATCAACATATACTTGAGCAATCAAAATATCGGATCCGACCCTTTTAACAAAAAGCGTCCGATCCGCCTCACCTCGAGCGAAACCGAACTCAAGTAAAAACGTTGCTAACCTCGCATACCACGCTCGGGGCGCTTGCTTCAATCCATACAAGGCTTTCATAGACTTGTAGTCTTTGCGCGGCTTGTCTCTGGTCTTTCTTTTCATTCACGTCTCCACTAATGAGGTTAGTGAGGTGTCTTTTTGAATATTCGCAGGGGGATCTCGTCGCACTTCGCTAGGTCCTGCTTCATTGTTCTGTTCAGGCGCAGTGAGTCAGATGTTGGCTCCAACATTGTCATCCCCTGTCTCCTCTGTCTCATTGACTGCTTGTATAACATCTGAAATATCAACTTGAGGAGACACTTTGCAAAGATCAGTAGCATCATCAAACACAATGTTCACTGACTCCTGAACAGACTTCAAGCGCAAGTTATATACACGATAAGCACGACTATTAGACGAGTATCCTAGAAAATGCATTTGTCACTTTTCAAATCGAATTTGGTCAAATATTCACGATCATTCAGCATGTAATAAAAACATCCAAAGACATGAAAATATTTAATCGTAGGCTTCTTTCCATTCAACAACTCATACGGCGTTTTCTTAGTACCATGCCTAAAGAACACACAATTCGATATATGACAAGCAGTATGCAAAGCTTCAGCACGAAAATGCTTAGAAACATTCTTAGAAAGTAACATAACACGAGTCATCTCTTGTAAAGCCCTATTCTTCCTTTCGGCCACCCCATTTTGTTGGGGCGTCTTAGGAGATGAATACTCATGCACAATACCTTTCTTGTCACAAAATTCATCAAAGTACTGATTTTCAACTCCCTACCATGATCAGACCTAATACGAAAGATAGATGCACTGGAATTGTTCCTAATCATCGCACAAAAGTTCTTAAAGAGATCGAAAGATTCTGATTTTTCCCTAAGAAAAAATATCCATGCATATCTAGAAAAATCATGCACAAGCACAAATGCGTATTTCCTACCACCTATACTATCAACTTCCATCGGACCCATCAAATCCATGTGAATTAACTGAAAACAGTGAGCAGTTTTAAAATGTTGGAGCATGTTGATCAACATTATGGCTAACATGTACTTGCTTACCCTTCAAGCACGACTCACAAACAACCTTACCAAACTCCTTAAGCTTTGGAATGCCTCTGATTGCATCATGCTTGATAAGCTGCTCCAAGGTTCTGTAGTTGACGTGGCCTAGCTTGTAGTGCCATAGGATCAAATCATCTTCGCCTTAGAAAGTTGACACACGTCCTTCACATTGGATTTTTTGCTGACTAGGTAGCAGTTGTCGCTCTGTCTTTTACCTGCCATCACTCGCACAGATTGTTGTTAAAAACTTCACAACATTCCTTATTGAATTTACCTCAAGGTCGTCGTCACAGAGTTGGCTTATACTGATCAGATTCGCTACGAGCCCGTCACCATGAAGCACATTGCTTAGCTTTGGAAAGTCGGGAACGTTCAATCTGCCTCGGCCGAGTATCCGTCCTTTTTGCACCACCAAACGCGACAGACCCGCTGTTTAAGGGCTTGTAATCACTGAGATATCCTTGGTACCCGTCATGTGTCGGGAACACCCGCTATCGAAGTACCATGAACCTGTCACGTTAGCTCGCAAAGAAGTATACACAACAAGGCATTTAGGACCAGATTTCTCGACCCAAACTTTCTTAGACGATCCTACAGCGTTCTGTTTACTAGAACTTGAAGATGAGCCATCTGAAGTATCTCCAGACATTCCTTCAGCACGATTTCTCAATGTTGACCGGGATGTTGGACAACATTTCGGTCGACATCGATTTCTTTGCAGAAATTCTCTCTCTTTCAACCTCCAACTGCTTTAGATGACCAGATTGCTTACAACGATGACAAATATATGAGCTATCTTTACTCTTAATGGGTGCATGCTTGGAACTATTCCTAGGATTTTCATAATTACTCTCATCACTCGTGGCTTGAGCTTTAACAAAAACTATCTTAGGTAGATCATGGGTCACGGGTTTTTGGGACATCACGCGCAGGCTGAGAATTATAACCTAGACCTTGTTTATCAAAAACACCCAGAGACAATACCTCATCAAGGGAAGATTTACCCTTATTCAACTTCATGAAGGTCTCATCGGCTTTGTCGACTCGCTTCTGTAGCTTGTCGATCTCGTTGTCCTTTCGTGTCAGTGCGGCTTCCATCTTGTTCATTCTATCCACCAGGTTTTCAATCAGCTTTTCGTTCTTATCATTTTCCTCGGTCAGTACTTTCACAGCAGCCATGAGTTGTTCATTTTTCACCTTCTCATATCATATCGAGAGGTCAGTAGCTTGAAGTCTTCGTTCATCTTGACTTCAATGCTACCATCTGCTTCTTCATCATCAGAATTCAAAAAACCATCAAGACAATTTGAATCATCATAATCAAAAATTATATGTTTTCCAGATGTTGAGTCAGATGTTGGCTCAACATCAGTTACCGCAGTGAAGCCAATTTGACGATCTTCTTCGTCTTCGTCATCTGAGAAGGACTGGATTGTCACTGATGATTGCTGGATCGCCATTTGGTCAGAATCTTCATCTTCATCGTCAGATAGTTCCACCCAAAGCGATTTTCCACGTCTACGAAGTGTGTTTGCACATTCATTGCATAGTGTCCCCATCCTTAACATTCAAAGCGTCTGAGTGAATCATAGTCGATGTTCTTCTGCTTTCCATCTGGCTTCCCACCTCAGTTTTTGCTTAAGGAACGGAGGAGCAGAAGAGGGTTCAGCTCTGACGTTCTGGCCTTTTCTGAATGTTGGGCCAACATTCTGCACAACATTTTTCTTCTTGAAGAACTTAGCAAATTTCTTCACGAGCATAGCCATATCCTCCTCATCGTTGGAGTCCACAGTAGTTGGTTCCACGGTTGGCTGACTAACCAGGGCAAGGCTTTTTCCACGAGAAGCCCTTTTCTGTACCTCGAGGTTGGTCTCGAAGTTTTTGAGAACATTCGTCAGTGTATTGAACTCCATTGTGCCCAAGTTGTGAGCTTCCTCGATCGTTGATACCTTCACATTAAATTTTTCAGTTAGTGTACGAGTAGCTTTGGAATTTAATACCTTATTGGCGATCGGCTCTCCTAGGCTGGTGCACTCGCTAGAAATTGTCAAGAGCTTCCCAAAGTACGTTGTGACGTCTTCATCTTCCTTCATCCGTATATTCTCAAACTGATTGAGAAGGAGTCATAGTTTGGTTTCTCAGACACTTGTGTCGCCTTCGCAGTACCTCTGGAGTAAGTCCCATGCGCTTCTTAGCCGTTGTACAATTCTGGATGAACTTGAACATAAAGATGTCCACAGTTGAGAAGATGGCGTTGAGTGCCTTGTCGTTGAATTCTGCCGCGGCTCGTTCAGGCACTGTCCACTCTTCTTCGACTGACTTGTCTACGACTTCTCCATCAGCATCCGGGGCTGTCCTAGGTGGAGTATATCCGTTGAGTACTGCTTCCCACGCTCGCACATCGATGGACTTGATACACTGACGAACTCGAACCTTCCAATAAGCATAATTTGGTGCCGTCTAACACAAGAATTTTGCCGGCATTATTTGAACTGATAACATCCATTTTTGAGATCTTTAGCGCTTAGTAGCGTCAAGCGTAGGCTCTGATACCACTTTGAAGGGGGTCCCCTACTAATGGATGTAAAACACACTAAGTTGTAAACTGATGTTGGACGTGATGTTGGACTAACACTCACACTTACTTAGAATGCACAGCGGAAATGATAATAACTTAGTGATGAAACGACACGAACACGAGAGATGATTTTATGCAGCAAGTCAAACAACTTGCTGCGTGCCTCAGGCGCAAACTCCACTATAAAGATGGATTACAAACTATCAAAAAGGATAGTAAAAAAACTAGCCTAGCCTAGCATAAACTACGAATCAAAAAAGGATTCTGCAAACTACAAGATCTTTCGACCTTTGAAAAGCTAGACTAAAAAGAAAACTCTCTAAAGAGATGATACTCGCTCAAACTCGCTTTGGTACTCTCGTTTTCGCTCGTTGTAAGTCCGTCATCTTCAAACGGTTAAGTCCTTCGCCTTATATATGTCTTCGACTTGTAAAGGATTTCCCCAACGACTTAGTAACAGCCCATAACGTCCACTAACGTCCACTAAGTGTATTTAGACTGTTAGTGACCGTTGAAGCTCGACTTGTCTGCTCCAAAAGCTCGGCCTTCACTTGAGCTCCAAGTCTTCTATTTTTAGTATGCTCATTTCCTATTTTCGCTCTAGCTTATCCACACTTCTTCCACACGGTTTGATCCATTCCATCCCTTATCCATAACCTGCACAACACTAGAAAAATTCTCGGCCAACAAATGTTGACTAGAATGTTACGCCAACATTACCAATGCTGAATGCTCAACATTAACAATTTTATTATTAACTTAAATGGTTTCTCAATATAAATTTCCAATGTAGAAAGAAAATCTGCAAAGTATTTATTATTTCTGAGTTGGTTAACGATATATAATTAGTTGAAGAAAATTACTATTTGTTGCGAGATGCTTTGGTTGATGAAGTGGTTGTTAGTATAGTGTGAATATCAAGCAACCCGCCTTGATACTACTTGTTAGGATCAGTTAGCGTGTTTTAGATGGGGTGAATAAACACTAGTTTTTCGGATCTAAACCGTTAAGGTTTTATACCGGTGCTTGATATTTGTTTGTGTGACTTGTGCGGAAGCGAACAGGTCAGTTTGAACCAATATCGAATGTGAAGTGATGTGTGTTTTGGAAGGATACTGAATTTGTTTCTGGAAGTTCGGAGCAAATTCTCATATACGTCTCTCCTTCTTCCCCGCAAGAAGGTATCACTAGAAGCCTCGATTTACAACCTTGTTGTACAACCTTCTTAGCTAGACTGACTCAATACAACCCTCACGCTTATATTACACTAACTAAACTCCCAATCCACACTTAGACAGTTTTTTACAGTCCGTCTCTTTCAAGAGCTTACAGTCCCTTGTGAAAAATTCACTTACTAACCGGTTTGGTATAATACAGTGAAGACAACACCTAATATCTTTTCTTAGCTTTGAACTTGAGCTTGATCTCTCGTTCTTAAAAATTCTCAGCGAAGTATCGTAGTTTCTTCAGCTTGCATCCCTCCTATTTATAGTTGAGGTTTGAAGTTGAAGCCGTTGTGAGATAGCTCATGTGTACCGAACAGTCATTAATTGACTTTATCCAAAATGGGTATGTCCGGTATTCGCTGCAGTTCGCACTGTGTCTTGTGCTTTATTCCTTATTCGGTTGGCTTGGCTTCAACTTGGCTCTAGCTGGCAGCCTTGTATTAAATGATTGTCAGAAGTCTTCAACTTGCCGCCCCTTGAATATGTTTGAATCTTGTCCAGCGTGGCATTTCTTTTCGGCATTATGCATTTCGGTCTTCAATTGTACTTCCGGTTGCAGTCTTGATCCGGTTCTGATTGCGATGTCGACCTGCTGTTTGTTTTCGGTTTCTCATATGTCTAACCGGTATTTTATTAAAGTTAAGCTCAATCACAAAAGCTATTAATCTGATATTTAAATTAACGATTTCCAAGCCAGTTGAATAAGATATCATGTGAAGGCAACCTCAAATATGCGCTGGAATATATTTTTTTTGAGTTTTTTCGATGTTTTTATATGCTCAAATAATAATATTATTATTAACTTAATTTTTTTCTCAATAATAAATTTCCAATGTAGAAAGAAAATCTTCCAAAGTATCATTATTTCTTTAGTTGGATAATGAATATATTACTTGAAGAAAATTACTATTTGTTGTAAGATGCATTGGTTGAATATAAGTTTTTCCATTCGAAAATGACCCACAAAACTATTCAATTAAGCTTTCGACAAAGTACACAGAGAACTAGAAAGATGGGTAGATGCAACTACTACTTTGTTGAACGTATATACTCACAATACTGTATTGTAATAGTTTCAACTGATATGATACATTATATATCATTTACTAGCAACATACTTTTTTATTACACAACACATAAAAAAACATGAAACGCCAATCAAATGGACATCACTTCTTCTCGCCTTCGTCCGCTTCGTCGTCTGCATTAGTCAACATATTGCTAGATTCTTGTTGCCCTACTAAGCTCCCTTGAATAGTATCTCTAATGGTTGTTCCCTTAAAGATAAAAATGAAAAAAAAAATGTAAGTTACATAAACCAACCATCGATGATCATATTCAAGAAAGAGGAGCTACTCACCATCTGATGAAACCGTTCCTCGAACATCTCAAGAAACCCAGCAACCCAATGATCTGCGTTTTCGACCCATATGCCACGGTTTGACGCCAGCTGTTTTTGCAACATTTTGTATCTGAAAAAAGACGAGTAGAAAATCCCATCATTTGCTACAGAAGCTTAAAGATCAAAGAAAAACAAGAACATAAAATGACTTGATCCTTTAGATGGACAGTTAACTTCTCTCCAACTTTTTCTTGCTGCTCCTTGACTTTCTCTTGGAGCTTCTGTAGGCCCATATTAGCCCTTAGTCGCTTCTCCTAAATCATCACGATGAGAGCGATAATTGCTAGCGATATCAAAGAAGACGAACGCGTTTTAGTGAAAGGGCATGCGTTCTATTCATACCTTAACGAAGCTAAGGTTAAGCTCGTCTCTTGAGTAGCCACGATCGAGATTACGCATCACATATTCATTATAGTCCTTCAGTATCCTCATGATGAGATCAGACGTTTGATATTCCACCTGTCCTCTGAGTTTCTTTGAATTTTTCCTACAGCTTTGACCTATATACAAAGATTTATTAGTATCGCTGTGACGATTCTGTCAAGGAACACATATTCTGTTTTCGACAAGGGATAAATAAACTTACAAATTCATAAACATCCTTTCCAGCTCCACTCGTATCTGCATACCTGCATAACAACTTGGTTTTAGAAAATTGGAATAAGTTATATTCAGAGTAACAGAGAGCACAGCAACGTTCTAATAGCCACCAATAAAGCTCAAATTGGCTTTTATGGAACTACTGATCAATATATTCAGCTGTCAACACAACAGCAGTCAGCAAACAGCTCATCCATTCAGAAACTAATCGCATTCAACGGCAAACTAGCTTGTATATGAACGAAGATTTCTAGACAAGAAAAAGTCTTACGGAAGAGAATCGTGTGCCACGTAATCAATGTTATGCTTGTCAAGAAACTCTTGGTTGATGACCCAAGGAGAATCAGGGACAACTCATCAACCCACCTGTTTGTTGACAATGCCACAATTCTTCAGTAAGATTATCAAAATTCATATGCTCAGCCCCAATCGAAGAAGCTATTACGAATCATATCTTATCAACTCAATGAACTAGGCCAATAGGACCACACCAAGATGAAGAAGAACTGAACATAGACGCATGAAGGCGAACTAGCGGAGAAAGAAAAACACACTTGCAATGGCGAAGGGATTCGTATCGCTCCTCTGCAGTCATAACGGTCTTTCCTTTGTACTTATAGTAACCTCATCATTGCAGCATCCAACCATCAAATACTTGTTGGGGAACCTTAACACAAACAGCAAACATCATCAACAATGTACAGAAAAGCAACAAACAACACCACGAGGATATGCCCAAAACGATTCGCCGAAGATGTCTAAGGTTTAGCACACCCATAGAGGCAAAACAATTAACATCGAGCCAGAAACGAAAGAAGCGATCAAACATCAAACGTAAATCACTACTAATAGAAGCCACTTGAGAGACATCGACTACACAATGGAAAGAAAAAAACAGGGCGACGAATTACAGTTTCTTAGCTTGTTCGAGGGAACGAGCGTGGCCGAAATGGAACAGATCGTAGATTCCATCGGCGAACACACGAATTGGCCTATCTTCTGGCGGAGAAGTCTCAGTAACGTAGTCGTTCTTGTGCTGCTCTCATCCATGGCCAGAAATGGTTCTCTCTGTTTCTTGGCGCGAGTTTTCTGATTCTTCCTATTATTGCTGTTATTATCCTATGCAATCGACCTCACTTGTGAGTTGCGATATTACTATGCACATATCTAGAAACTAGTATTATAAATTTTATGTGTACGTGTACTGCATATATTCCATATTTGGTTGATAAAATGTTTAATAAATTTAAGATTGAATTGTGGTTTCCTTCGCTTGCTAACTGATCAAAATCTTGGTTAGGTCCCAGCGTTGATCGCCATTCTCTGCAGCGTTTGATGAAAGGGGGACTATGGTTATTATATTATTTCAAGGGTATTCTAGTAATTGCGTATTTAGTAGATGAGTTGGATAAATTATCTTGGCATGATCTTTGGAAGTTATACTCGGCTTGATATAACGCATGAAATCATCTGTCCCAGAATTCATGTCCCCCTCTATGTCCCAAATGATCTGATCCGTTGAATTTTAAATCATGCGGTCAAAAATTTTCTTTTTTGTTTATTAATTCCTTTAATTATATATTCCACCAAATCATAAAATCGTTATTATTTCATGTGATATATAAGATAAAATAAATAAATACAACCAATTTATTCGTTGTTTTATGATGATCAATTTGATATCCATATCATATATTTTTCGATATTCATAGAATTATAAGTGGGACAGGAAGTGATACAGAAATTGTGGGACAGACGATTTCAACCGCAGCAGACCGTGATTTATCTCGGGCTCTATTCAAATAAACATTTTTGAAGTGAACAATATTAGTATAGATAAAAATAGAAGTCCTTATCTTGCCACATCTCATCAACTAATGGGCCCACAATGATAAGAAATGAAAATTTGATGGTAGTCAAAGTCAGTATTTTTAGCACCAATGTGGGTGAAATAAAATATCTATAATATTATTTATATTTATTTACTTAGATATTTCATGAATGGAATTTTCAATTGTTTATAAATTGTAAGTATAAAAAAAAATTGTAGTAATATTTATTCTATTATATTAAGGGTGAGGTGCTTGGATACAGTGTGGTTTGTATCAATCGACTAATCAGATTTTTCCTACTTTCTAAAAATAAAAAAAATGACTTACAAACCACGTACCTTACATAACCTCATAATAACTATCAAATGCTTTAGCAGGGGTGGGATCGGGTCGGGATTCGGGTTTTTCGGGTCAGTTTTAAACCCGACCCTAACCCGATATAACTCCGGGTACCCGAAACCCGTCGGTGCCTGCGGGTCGGTCGGGTTTCCAAATATTATTAATCTTTTTACAATTCACCCTATCCATCCAAAGCTGAAAGATAAACCCTAGGTGCTCATCAGTTGACTGCTCTACAGGCGCGAGTGAGGTAAAATAATACGTTCTCAGACTATCGATTTCCGTCGTCTCTAATATCCTTCGGCAGGTGTCGATAAAAATGGTAGCCGCAGACTAATAATAGTACATTCGCAGACTAAGCTCCGCCACCATCTTCGAAACTAGCGAAGTCCGGAGGAGGAAGGCAGAAGTACAAGGTTCATCCGTCGATTTTGGTTTTACTTTGTCTTGGTTGTAGGATTGGCTCGGATTTAATTTTGGGGTAAATTTTTTTCTGTAATTGATGCAAAAGTGGAGCAGGGATGGCGTGCAGAACGAGTATTGTATTATTATCGAGGAATATTTTACCATGGTTAATTTCTATTGGTCCTCAGTTACGATGAGAAGAGAAGATGCATGGAGAAAAAGATGTTGAATTTGAACCGCTCTAATGATCCATCATCCAAGACTCCACACGAAACAAACAAGAAAAGAATCATTATTCAAATTAAGTATATTGGTGTTGACATCCAGCCACCTACCGCACACCAACCGAAGAAAAAATAAAGAAAGAATATTATATTACAATATTATTTTAATGAACGGTTTATATTGAAGGGCGACGCGGCGCATTCCTGGCCACCCGTTTCGAGTGGTCCAGAAGAGCTAAAGACATCTATAAATAGGCTGAGGATTCTTCAGTTATTATCATCACAAGCTCATTCGAGTTTTACTATATAGAGAGAAGTAGGTCGAGTGAATTGTGAGGTTATCAGTTCAGGTAGAAACTGATAGGGTTCCACATCCACAGAGAGGTGTGAGGTAAACACGAGTGTAAAAGTGAGATAGTAAAAATTCGAGGGTGTAATTTTACTATAGTGAAGATATTGCCGACTCGGCCGTGGCTTTTCCCTCTTTGTTAACAGAGGGTTTTCCACGTTAAAGTTCTGGTGTTTCTTTCTTACCTTATGGTAATTTTATTTTTACCGTGGTAGTTACTGTGCGGTCCCACCAAATTTACCCTGTGGGTCCCACTTCTCCCGTCGTCGTACCGAGCCAAACCGGACCTGTTCCGCCGCGGAGCCCACTGACCACCGCGGGGCCCACCACCATTCCCAACAAGTGGTATCGAGAGCCTGATAGTATTCTGAGTATGCTCTGTGGGTTGCAGCTTTGACTGATCTTCCACATCAGAAAAGACGAGTAGGTTGCTGGTAGATTTTGACGGCCATGGAGAACGACGGAGGAATGATCAAGGTGACAGTAACGAATTACTCCATATGGAAATCAAGGATGGAGGATTACCTTTATTGCAAGACCTCCATGAACCAATCGAAAATGCAGGCAAGATGCCCGAAGCTAAACCACCACCTAGAACTCTTTCGACTTCAGCTCCAAACTGGCCCGGTCCTACACATCAATCAAAACTAGATAAATGCCTACAAGCACAATCCTAAAACTAATTCATATGAACCTCACATGGAACGGGATAATACAGAACAAGGACTTATGATCTCTAACACATACAACCCACCCAAAAAACAAAATACCATATCAGCTGCAAACTAATCCTGATCCACTATCATTACATTTCTCACTTACAACGGTATCCTCCAATTCTCAATCCATCCTTTCCGCACACATCCGTTCAACAACTTAACAGGCCCTGCTTCCCGGCTTCACTTGGCAACCATGTTTCTTGCACATTGTCCCGACGCATCAGCCCGCCCACTTTCCTCTCCCCGCTGCCCCCTGAAAACCTCTTAATAGTCCCGACTCTCCGCACTGCTTGCACGTACCCACCACTGCCCGCCCCGAATGCCCACACTTCTCGCACACGAATACGGTCCTCAATTTACCCTTCCTCCTGATGACACCTTCACTACTCTACTACTAACACCGCTGCCATTCGTGGTCGTTTCCATGATCTTCGCTGTATGTTCTACTTCCCCCTTCAAAACTCTTTGCTTTCTCGGGTGTTCAATGTCCTGCGATGGCTCTTTGCTTGGCTGGGCTTTTGATTCTCTCTTGGTAACGACACGGGCCAGTGGACTGGTCGTAAATGGTTCAACTGCGGGGATCTGCGATTGCCGAAATTGACCACGTGGCACTACTGGACTGGTCGGCATTTACTGAGCAGAATCGCAATTGGGGACTCTCCTTCCGAACTTACTGACAGTTGCGAATGGATTAAGGGTGTTAGAGAAGAAGGTTCTGCGAAGGTGGAGAGCTCGAATCACTTGCATGTCTGTCAATCGTATCAGAAAAGGGAATTTACAGATTGGGGATTTAGGGTTTCTGAGGGTTTTAGGGGATAACATAATGGCGCATATGTTGAGCCAAAGAAAATCGAAAAAGAAGTCTTCATTGGGCCATTAGGTTTACTAATCGGCCCATAAATATTGATTTGCAGCCCATATGTGTAGTTAATTATGGAAAATTCATAGCAGCCCACTTTTAAGTTTGAAGTTTCTCTTAAATACCCGTCGAAATTGTTCAGTACCAAACTGTGAAAGTTACGTATTCAATACCAAAACATTAAAAATATGTTAGAAATGTCCTTTCTTTCGGAAAAGCTGTCAGATTATTATATCACTACTAGTGTTGAGAAATGCGAGCCTAAAATCTGACTGAAGTATTGTCGGAGGTGGCCATCATTCAGTTGGAGCAAATCGAAAAGAAGATGAAACAATCGTTAAGCGACTAAACCACCAGATTTAGGCTGTTCGATCTTGATGGCACACATTTGAAGGATGAGTTTAGGTTAGAGACGCTGTATTGGCGCGGGTAATCTAATCAAGGATGAGATGATTACTTATTCATTATAATGATGATTAAATGTTGAACGTCGCACCAAGATCGTAGGACTCACATAAAGGCGGGAAATAACTTAAAGAAGTGTCACACAATTTATGCTCATTACAGGAGAGCTGAGGATCGTCGTATTAATGCGATGTACGACTGATGATGATCGTCACACGTGAGTGTGACTTCAGCTTTTATAAATATCAGATGTTATTTTCCTAGTAGGCATATTCTCGAGTATGTCTCATCTTCCATATGAGTGATAATTATGCCAAGATGTAACCATGAAAATTGTGCAGACATATATGGCTGTAACATTCGTGTTGGTGGAATATACAAAGGGTGCTCCGTTGGTCCGTGGATTAGGCTTGAAAACAGCCGAAACCACGTTAAATCATGTGTTCCCTGCGTGTGTATTTTTCTGTTACTGTTTTCGATCCGATTGAGCTCGATATAGCTTGTTGATCCTAACATTAGCAAAACCGAAAATACATTGAAACACGATCTAAACGGTAGTCTACGATCAACAACTAGTCACGAATATTACCCCAACTAGAGTTGTCAAAATGGCGGGCCGGGCCGGGTTGACCCGCCAAAGCCCGCCACTTGGCGGGGCGGGGCGGGCTTCAAAAATGGGGGAACCGCCCCACGGCGGGCCGCAGGCTAGGCGGGCCAGGCCCGCCCGCCTATATAGATTATTTATTTATTTTTTTATTTTTACTATATAATTTAATTTATTAATTAGTTTAGTTAGTTAAGGTATTTAATAATAAAATATGATAAACACACGCATTAATTATATATTT